>PVIU01020486.1:0-33874 GCA_004026605.1 Ondatra zibethicus
CATGCACACCCTAACTCCGCGAAGATCCATACTTCCCTTCTTTACCCAAGCCCATTGTTTCTGTGTTTTTATTATTAAAAAAAAACTCTTCAAGACCAATTTGTGTTTTTCTGATATTCTTGGTTTTGTGGTTTTCCACTAGAGTATGTTCAACTTCTCAAGGAGTATACTCTTAGGGATAGCTATCTTTCTGTTTCCCAGACATTAGCTCTAGGGATAGGGGTGGGTTTGTGCTCTCCATTTCAATTTCCATCTTGGGATTTGGTCTTTCTTACATAGGTCTTATGCATGCTGCTGCAATTGCTGTAAGTCCCAGTGTGCTGCTGCCTTGCTGTATTCAAAAGATGTTCCCTTGTAGTCATCCACCCTATGGGCTTTGATAATTTCTGATCATTCTCAACTGCAATGATCTCTGAGTCTTGGAGAGTTTGGGCTGGTATATATGTCTCCTTTAGTACAGAAGATTCTGTAGTCTCTTCTTCTCTGCTCCTTGGCTAGTGGTGGGTCACTTTGGCAATTACCATCTATTGTAAATAGAAGTTTCTCTGATAAAGGTTGAGAAATGCATTAATCTAAGGATATTGAGATAAGTCATCAGCAGTTGGTTTTATATTAGGAGGATTTAGTAAGATAATAGTAGTAAGTTCTCCCTGAGGGAATACATCCTGTCTAACCATAGACAGGTTCTTGGCCTAATAACAGCATCAAATATGGATTTCAACTTTGGAGCAATATTTAAATCCAATCAGAAAGTGGCCTTTTACTTGATATGTTCACGTCCCTATTGCTTCTGTCGGCATGTCTGCTAGGCCAGTTGTTACTGTAGCTTACAAGGTTCACAGTTGTCTATGATTACTTTTCTCTTCTAATCACTCAAATAGGAATTTTCATCACTCTGAAAGCTTTCAGGTCATTACAAAGTTGATTTTTGCATGCCTTGTGGCACAAATATGTGGTGTCTTCAGTAATGGGTTCTTGCCATCAAGTTCTAAAGGGTATCCAGTAACAAGGGCATTGGCTTGTACTATTTTTCATTCTAAGGGATCCACCACCTGTCTAATAACTCCAAAAGAAGTAAAAGTTAAATTATATTCACTTGTGTAACTATATCATGTTTTCATTAATTATTCATTGAGTGGTGGACATCTAAGCTGTTTCCATGTCCATGATGTTGTGAAGAGATTATCAGTGAATGAAATCTACCACATAAGTAAAAGGACAAAACCACATGATCATCTCCTTGGATGCATAAAAGACTTTTGAGAAAATCCAAAATCCATTCACATCCTGTCGAAAATAGGGATACAGGCAAAATATATTAACACAATAAAGGCAATTTGCCAGAATTCTTTCATAAATACCACCCTAAGTTGAGAAAAAATTCTAAAAGGATTTCCACTAAAATCAGGAACAAGACAAAAATGTCCCCTCTCCCCACTCCTACTCAACATAATAACTGAAGTTTTAATAAGAGCAATATGAAAGAAAAGATAAAGAAGATAAATAAGGAAAGAAGACTCAAAGTGCCTTTAATTACAATGATACGATATATAGAACATACCTTTGAAACTCTACCAAAAACCTTATAGAACTGATAATGCAATCGGTTAAATGCAATCAGTTAGATACAAAATTAACACACAGAATGTACAGTCTATCTGTGTACAAATGAAAAACACATCAAAAATGAAATCAAAGATAGAATATCATTCTCATTTACTTCCAAAATACCATGAATAATATATAACCAAGAAAGTAGAAGACTGTTACAATGAAAGCATGAATATAATGAAGAAAGAAAATATAGCAGAAGTTAGAAAGGTGTCTCATGTCTACTGGTTGGTAGAACTAATATTATAATAGTAGACATCATATCAAAAGCAAACTAAAGATTTAAAATGTTTTCATTTAATTTCAATGCAATTCTTCACAAAAATGAACAAAGAATAAATTTTATTATATTAAAGTATATTTTTATTTTTAGTTCTTAGTGATCTTTGTCATGAATCCATGCTGAATTTTTATAGCTACCAAAATAATCATGTGAATTTTGTCTATCTATCTATCTATGTAGATATATGGAAACCTGTTCTTCCACTCATACGCATATTTGTCTGTGTGCATGCATGTGAATTCTGTAACAAAGTAATTGATTGTTTTTCAGACTGAAGCATCCTTATATTAGTATGAGAACAATTTAATCATGGGATATCATCTCTTTAGTAATAAATTTTGTTTATAAGCCTATAATCGGTAATTTTGGTCTCAATGATCTTTGAGGAAATTACTCTGTAATTTTTTAAGCTATGTCATCATCATTTTTGGTGACAGAGTAATATTGGCTTCATAGAATAAACCTAAGGCTGTGTTACTTTCCATGTGGTTGTTTAAGATACTTTGAGACATACTGGTATTAATCATTTTTATATTAACTGAATTAAGATATAATTACATCATTTCCCTTTTATCTTTCCAATCCCATTTAACTCTTACTTCCCTCTTTCTCGAAATCATGTCCATATTTTATTTAATTTTTATTGCTATACAACACACCCACTTAAATATATAAATTTTTAAATGGAGTAGTATTGAGTATTCAGTGTAGTCCTGGAGCTTTCTTCACATTTATTTTAACCTCGTTTATGTTTCTAAAAAATTCTACACATGAATACTATATTTACACAATTCCCTTCCCCCTCTCAACTCTAACTCTTCTCATTTCCAAAAATCCCTCTCAAATTCATGGACTTTTCCTTAATTATTATTTTTATATACACTTATATATACACACACAAGATATTAAGTCAACTTACTGTTGTTAATACTGTACATGTGCTTAGGAATGACAACTTGGTATTAGATAACTGAATAGAGATTCTATTTCCTTCAGTAGCCATTGATTGCCTGTAACTATTCATCTGAGTAGGAGGCATTGTGAAATGTACCACTTTCACACTAACTTGTAGACTGGTGCTTTTATTGTGATTGCCTTGTTTAGGCAACCATGTTATTGGTATTTCATGGTTACAGCTTTCATATCATAATTAGGAGACACTATCTCTAAGCAGTCTTCCTGGTCCACTGACTCTAGGGTCATACTCAAGGAAAATTGACTCTTGTTCTTTCTGGAGCTATCAGTTGCCAATAGCTCCTTAGCTTGGGGGTAACTTGCCCATCTTCTTTTCTTCTGTTGGGATTTAGTTGAACTTGAGTTTGTACAAGTCTTGTGAACCGCTATGGGTTAATATGTGCAGCTATCCTACTGATTCCTTGAATCCTGTCTCTGTGTATTGGGAGGAGTAAAGTTTATATGTTCCCTTTGCGGTTTAGAATTCTGAAGTCTCTTACTCTCTGTACCCTGGCCAATTGTGGGTCACTGTATTAATGATTAGTTAATGCAAATAGAAGTTCATCTGATGAACATAGACATATTAATCAATGGGTAAAAAAAATAGGTTGCTGGAACTCAGTTAAACACAATGTAAATTTAACAGGCTAATAGTAGCATTTTCTTTTATAGGGCCTATAATTTGGCTAGCCATAGGTTCTTTGACTAACAATGGTTCCAGTTATGAATTTCATCTTGTAGATAAGGACTAAATCCAGTCATAAACTGGTTGGTTAATCCCTTGCTGCTCATGAAACTATTGTATTGGCGGGCATTTTTTTTTGTGAGGCCAGTCATTGTTGGAGATTACAGGGTTCATAGTTGGAAATTATTTATGATTACTTCTCTCCTCTGGTAGTTTTCATAGCACCTTTCAGTACTGTAAAACTAGCTACTGGGAATGAAGCATCCAAGTACATACTAGCTTAGTGTTGCCATGCTCAATACCTCAAACATGTGGTATATTTAGGAACAGGATCTTTTAATCAAGTTTAGGAGGGTAACAAAACATGAGAGAGAGGGGAAACTCTGGGTTGGCATGTAAACTGAAAAAAAAACTTTGAAATAAAACATTTTTAAAAAAGAGGATAACTGAGAACAGTGATAATAGCTTTTAATATCTGGGGAGATGTCTATGGCACTTCACTGGTCAAAAAGTTGGAAAGAAGTAAATCATTTTTGGCAATGAGCTTTTTTGTTAACCTCTGTGTCCAGTAGGATGTCATTGTCTTGTTCTAGGGTAGTTAAATTTCAACACACACAGGCATACACACACACAAACAGAGGTGGGGGAATCTTCTATAGAAGTACGTTTCCATGTCTTTTCCACAAGGTCTTTAGTGTTATTTATCCCACCCTATACTTCTCTCTCTGTCCTAACATCAGCTCCTTCACCACAGTTTAACACCTCTGTTTTATTGTATCATTTAAAGCTTTGATATTTGTACATCCTATCTTTCCTCCATTGGACACCACTCCCCACAGGATCGTTAGTAATTTTCTAACCTCTATGTATATTCTAAATGAAAGATTTATATCTGAAGGTTCAAAGGCAGCGTCTGCAGATGAGAGGAAAACATGTGACATCTTTCTGGGTCTGAGTTAACTCACTTAGAATTATTATTTCCTGCTCATTCATTTATCTGTGAATTTTACCTTTCTTATAAGTAAATATTATCCCATTGTGTAACTATACTATCTTTCATTATTCATTCATCATCCGATGAACATCTACACTCTTTATTTCCATAACTGTTGTGAACATGGATAATCAAGTATCTTTAGTTTAGAACATGGAGTCAGTTGGGTATATAGCCAAGAGTGGTATAGATGTCTTAGTAGTTTTAATCTGCATTTCCATGATGGCTAAGGAAATATTTCCCAATCATTTATATTTTACCTTTTGTAGAATACTATTTTAAGTTCTATTGTACATTTTAATTGGAATCAGGTTGATTTTTTTCTTGTTTAATTTTTTGAGTTCTTTACGTGTTCTAGATATCATCCCTCCACCAGATATAGAACTAGTAAGACTTCTAATTTTAAGCTATAAATAAACATTTCAGTCTCATGAGGTCTCATTTATAATTCTTGTTCTTAATGACTGTGGTTTAATATTATGTTCTCATTCTTGATCTTACATGTCTTGCTTATATTAGTGTTGTTTTAGGTTATCAATAGGAAATTACAGAACACAGCATTTACAGCCCATTTTAAGTTGGTAACAATTGACTAATAAACTGTATACAGAATTTCTCACACATTTGATCCTATTAATATAACATTTTTATTTTATATTATATAATGCCTGATATATTTCTGGAGTTGTACCAGAATGTTCACAACTGTGTAATGAGTAACAAAAATTAAGGTCTTATATATTTGTAGATTGATATGTCTAAGATGTTAAGCATTGGCACAGCATTTAAGGGCTGTTTACTCCTTCTAGAATAGAACTTACTGTATTCTAACAGTGGCAGAAAAAAAGTTCTAAAATATTATCTTTTAAATTGAAATGCTTCCCTAAGGCTTGATGACTCATGTGTAAGACGAAAATCCTCATGATGTGTGAATTAACCAAAATCCAAATCTCATGATACTATTGCCTTACAGTCTGTTTTAATTAATATTGAATGTACCTCCAACATTCATCAAAATATAGCATCTTTCCACCAGCTAATTATTATACTTGAGTTGTTTCTTCTTTCATCTTTTATTATATAGTTAAAAATAACTTTCACACAATTAAAATATCAAGGTATTCTGATTTTTGTCATATATGCCTTTGCCACTGAATTTTATGTTTTCATATGAGATTATTTGGATTCTTAGAAACCTTTAATTCTAGCATGAAAAGAAAATCCCTTCAACATTTTCTGTAAGATAATTTTTAAAGAAAAATTTACTGGTGATGGCTGTATTTTATGTCTCCATTTATTCAATGCTGATTTATTGTATATGACTTTCTTTACATAATTTGAAATATCATTCTACACCCTGGTTGTTTACAAAGTGCTGAGAAATCTGCTCACATTCTCATGAGTTTCCTTTTCATATAATGAGTCTTCTTTTATGTTTGAACTGAAATAGAATTACAATACTTCTTTTTTTTCTCATTACCTCCTTCCAAATTACCTCTATTGAACCCTTCTCTTGCTTACCCTGCCCTTAAGTAAATAGCCTCTATATGTATATATATATATATGTATGTATGTATGTATCCTACTGAGATCATTTGTTGTTTGGCAGTGTGTATATGGTTTCTAGGATGAACACCCCCATTGGATACCAATAAGGGGACTTCTCCCTGAAGAGGCTAGTTTTCCTTCTCCTTGCAGTCTTAAGTTGATTGTAGTTCCTTGACTAGGTGTGGGACCCTAAGAAATTTCACAATCTCAACTTCTGTTAACATATCCGTTGATATTGCTATTGTTCTAGTCTTGTTATTTCAGTCATGTCCACCATATTCTTTTTCACAGAAGTTTTGTTACTATCATGGGTCTTAAAATCTTTCCAGCATCTCTTTCAGGGTGTTTCCTGAACCAATCTCTCTCTCTCTTTTGATCTCCCCTGAGCCATTTGCGTAGGGGATGGGCTCCCCACAATCTGTTGACCTCTGCATAGTGTCCTGTTGCAGTGTTATGTAATGGTCTCCATTTGCTGTAAATGGAAGCTTTTTGATGAGCGGTGATAGCTACATCAGTCACAGTAGAGACATATACAAACTTAAGTTTATAGGTATTATATCATAACTTCATAAAATGTCTCAGCCTCCTGTTGCTGTTATAATGTGTGCAAATACTGTTAGTATTTACATAATAGATTGTTTGATACTAATCACATGGATATGAACAGTTTGTTTCTCCAGTAAATTGCATAACACACAGTGAAAAGTGATCATTTGTAGCTGTCATACTTTCACCTGGAACATGAAATATGTGTTACCTTGCTGTTAATATTAATAATAAGGCATCTGGACAACAGCAGAATATTGGTAAACATTTTGAGAAATTAAACATTACAAAAGAATTGTTGACTGAGTTTTATACTTCCAAAGTCCCCTATTGTCCAAGTTCAGCTGTGATATTCATTAGAGTATTCTTTGGGTTGATTTCATTTGGAGTCTGTACTGGCTTATTTTATGTCAAGAAGACCCAAGCTAGAGTCATCAGAGAGGAAGGAGCTACAATTAAGAAAATGCCTCCATAAGATCCAGCTGTAAAGCATTTTCTTCATTAGTGATTGATGAAGGATGGTCCAGTACATTTTGGTTGGAGCCACCCTGTGCTGGTATTCCTGGGTTCTACGAGACAGCAAACCAGTGAGCTGCACCCCTTCATGGCTTCTGCATTGGCTCCTTCCTCCAGGTTTCTTCCCTGTTTCAGTTCCTGTTCTGGCTTCCTTCACCAATGTGCAACAGCATGGAAGTGTTAGTCAAATAAGCCTTCTCCTTCCCAGCTGGTTTTGAGTGTAGTGTTTCATTGCAGCAATAGAAACCCAAACTACGAGTTCTTTGGAATTTCATAAATGTATCTCTCTTAATATTTGAGATGTCTTTAGAAACATAGAACTTTAAATTCATTTCCCCTTCTTCTTTACTCCTAAAACTCTAATAATTCAATTTTTAAACTTAGTATTGTCTTATAGGGCTTTTATGTATGCTTCTCACCTTTTAATTATCTTTCTTCTTTTTTCCAATATATATAATTTCTTATGGTGTCTCCTAGAATTCACCACTCAAGGATGTTTCTGAAGCTCTCTGACATGTTTACTTTTCTATTATTTTGTTCTTTACCTCCAGGGATTTCATTTGGTTCAGTTTTGTGATTCATACTACTTTAATAAACTTTTCTTTTTGTTAATATATGTCTTCTTTGATTTTGTTTATATACATATTTAGATGTTTTTATTAAGCTTATTTATGGTGTTTATTTCTAATTCTTTTTAAAGAAACACATGCATATCTACTTTTTTGGAGTTGGTTCCTAGAGCTTTAAAAGCTATTAAAGTTTTTAATGGTGTCATGTTTATGTCATTGTTATTCTTGCAACATTGAATTAGGTTCAGAGGATTTGAAGGAACACCATGCATGTAGCTTTCAGTCTCTACAGGTGAGTTTTGGCAGTTGATCTCTAAATTGATTGAATATTTCCAAGTTCACAGTTAAGTGATATTGCACTTACTTCATGTGTCTGTTTATAGGTACACTGTGAAAACTGTTTTTCAGATCCATTCTAGGTGCTCAAACAAGCTTCCAACCTCACTTTTCACTGGGAAGGCAGTGGCAAACTTTAGGAACTTGGTCATTTGGCCTGGTCCAGGGACAGGTGCCTGACTTAAGATATGCAGATAGTAGACTACCTAAGTGGTTCAGTAATGGATATGACTTTGAGCAGGTTCATGAAAGGATTTAAGCTTTTCTGTCCCCTGGTGGATTATAGGCAGATACAACTAATCTTAGACTATAGTTAAGTTTAGAAACTGATCCCTAGGTACACCTTAAAGACCACACCTAGTACTATAGTGTTTAGCATGTCTACAGATCTATGGTCAGCTATGCCTTTTACTGGGTTACTTGATGATTAGAAGTATCCCTGGACTGTGATTTAGTGGTATTGGCCCAGACCATGGGGATTCTTCAAGATTTTCATTCACAAAGTTACTTGGGAGTCCATATTCACTGACAAGAAAGAGAATATTTCTCTAAAGATCAGTGGTCTTGCAGATATGCTGTTACAACGATGCTGAAAGTGGCTGAAGAGAATTCATAAGGCTACTTCATGACCAAGGACGGAAGCCTTGCCTTTCAGGGATACAGATGAGTGTCTTTCTCTCTAAGTCCTAGGGCAAAGAAGACTACACCCACACTTTAGTTGGGAGGAACTGGAACTTAATTATATGGTTTCCTCAGGATCTGTAGGCATTGTTGTTTGACAGGCCTGCATTTATGTGCACATGTGGGCATGTCTCCTGTGGAGTTCCTGGATAAGCAGTGCTGCTCTTACATAAGGGGAAGAGAGTCTAGAGCCAGATCAAAAGCCATGTCAGAACACAGCTAGATCTGTTACCTGAAGTTTAGTGGGTTTGTTCTCTTCTGGGTCTCTTGTTTGATGATGCCTGTTTTTGGATTACAGTCAAATGGGACTAGAGTCAATTCCTAGGAGGTGCAGGCATGATACCAGCCTTATTGGGATCCGTCAGCATTTTGAACCTCCTACCTGGATTCCAAAACTCCTGCAAAGTCTGATTTTTGGCAAAGATAAAGGCTAAATTACTGTCACTGTAGGAGTATAACAGCAGGGTACCCACTGTTCTATCATCTTACTTTACCACATTGTCTTGTTTACTGTCCTGCTTTTTTATATTTTGCTTTTCAGTACTTCTGTACTGATTTTATAGCATAATTTAAGTATTATTGTGTATTCCTTTGTATTCTACCCTTTTAAATATTATCTGTGGTATAAACAAGAGAAAACTTATCTGGCTTTGATTGTGATTACATCAGAGAAGTAGATGAATTTTGCTGTTGAATATCATATGAAAATTTTATGTTTATAATACTCTATGCTTCCACATTTTTATATTTTTAATCATTCTCTGATTTTTAGTTTTCAGTTTGCAATTATTACAAATATTTGATAAAATATATCACTAATTATTAACATTTATTTTATTATACATAATAATATATACTTTTACATTTTAATACTTGTTGCTATTAATAAAAATAGATTTTATTATTTTATACTGATGTTTCTCTTACAATCTTACAAAATTTGTTGTTTCAAGTTGCATTTAGTCAGTTCTTTGAGTTTTTTTTTCTATTTAAACCACTGTAATTGTTTATTTCCATAGCTAATATGGTCATGATAGTGGTAAATGGAAGTAGTGAAAGAATGAATATTCCCCCCCTACAAATTGGAATTATATTATTATATTAATATATAATAATTATTATATTATATTATTCCAATTTGTAGGGGGGAATATGCATTCTTTCTTTGTAATATGATATTTTCTATAAACCTTTGTCTAATACACTTTATCACCACATTCCATTTTTACTTTGCTTAGTAATTTTTCTTTAATTACATCTGGAAGCAAAATCATGCCAAATTAGCTAAAATCATACAAAATGTTTCTTATATAGCTATTGGGATGATTATAAGTTTTAAAAATAATATCAGAATTTGAGTCTATCTTTTAGATTGTTGTCCTGTGAATGCCATTTGAACATGAAGTTTTATCCTTGTGATACACTGTTATGGTTCAGTTTTCCAAAACAGTATTATGAATTATGCCACTCATGTAAGATATTCAAGTGTATTTTATTATATTAATTCTTTTGCTGAATTTAATATTAGAATGTTGGGTTCAGAAATGCTTAAGAGTTTTGCAATTCGTAGAAAATAATCTGTAGGATTGCAATTATTTCTTCCTTTAGTGTTTGGTAATATTCATTATTGAAGCTATTTGGTCCTCAAAATTTCTATGAAGATTTTCCATCGTCAGTTATTTCAAAAAAAGAATTGTTTGCTTACTTTACTGTGTAGGAGGTTTCCTAGTGTAACTCTCAAGGTCATTAAGCAATTTGTTCATCTTTTAATGTATTGTGATGATAGTTTTATGACATTCTTATAGTCTCCATGACACATATTGAAGAGTCAGAGATACATGCTCATCAGGAGACATTGTACTCCATATCTAACACTAAAAATCTATAATGATATCCTTTGTTTTTTCCTATATATCAGATATTTTTAAAATGCTAATATGAATATAGATATGCACATATATCTTTGAGTCTTTCAAGTTTTTTGTGTACAATATTTCTGGTCTCTTGGTTAGTATTTTTTTAAGTTTTCTTCTTTTGATACTACTGTAAATACAATTATTTTATGTACTTAAGTTTGGATCAATGATTGCTAAAGTGTATTGAGGGAACTTAGACTATATATTGATTGTATATTATGAAATATTTATACTAACATGGCTGTTTTGGAATTAACATTTTCACTGTTGTTTTCATTTAGGATCATTTCATCATAGATCAGAGATAATTTTGAAGTATTTTATTTTCTCTGCTTGTGTAGTTATTATCACTGAAGTTTCATTACTAGGTTGAGTGTAAATGGAAAAACCAGGCATATTTTTTCCTTTATATCTGAATGAAACATGGATATCTTTCAGTATGGTGCTAGCATAGCAATTGCAAAGTTGTAAGCATGATCTTGTAAAGCACATGGAAACTTTTACTTATTATTTGGATGTGGTTTTCTAAGGTAAAGGTGTTGGATATTGTTAAACTCTTGTCTTGTATTGACTGAAATGTTCATACATTTCATTATTCTTTACTCGAGTAAAGTAGTATATTGTGAAATATCCTCCACAGGATTGTTTCTTTGAAACTTGGCTCCAAGCTGGATGAGGACCCTACTGAAGGAAATATGTTACCATGAGTAGGCCTCTAGGTTTTATAGCCCATCGCTGCTTCCTGTTCATTTTCTGTTTTGTGATTTTTGCCACAACATATCCGGTTCCCTTACATTTCTGTTAGCATACTTTCCTGACAATAATGGATTGTTTCTATTCTTGAACTGTGAGCCAGAATCAATTAAGTTTCTTATCTTTTACCAAATATTAGGTCAAAGCAATGAGAATTGTAAATTAGATTCATTCCAAATAAAAATTCTAATGATTATGAATTAGTAATACTTTTAGTCTACTTAGTATGAAATCTCATTTATGTTTATTGCTTAAATTTGTATAAATCTTTATCCATACATTGGTTTATTGATTTCTTTATATTTTATTCATTAAATTTGCTCTTTGACAGTTTTATACATGCATACAGTGCATTCTGTTTACTCTCAAACACAGCCACTTTTATCTCCCCTGACATCACCCACTTCTCTCTATATGTACTTTTCTCGCATTCATCTCTTTGTGTTTTGTGACCCCTTAATTTAACCAGGTTTATCTTTTCAGTCACAGTTTATCAATTTTCCATTGGACTTGGGTAGGTTCACTACTTGGGATACACCAAGAATCAGTAGCCAACTGTGCTGACTAATTTTATGGGAACATGACTCAAGCAAGGGTCTTCTGAATATATGAACCCTCAATTGATAAAAATGATGACTCCATAAGATCTAGCCATAGGACATTTTCTGAATTAGTGATTGATGGGGGAGGTCTAGAACATTGTGGATGGTGCCATCCCTTGCCTGGTGTCCATATTCTGTAAGTTAACAGGCTGAGCACCAGTGATAAGCAAGTTAGTAAGCAATGCCTTACTATGGACTCTACATCAGCTTCTGGCTCCTGGATAGTGCTTTATTTGAGTTCCTGCTTTGATCTTCCAATGATGGACTATGGTGTGGAAGTATAAGACAAAAAAAAAAAAAAGAAAAAAAAACCTCTTTATTCCCCTACCTGCCTGCTATTGGTCATTGTGTTTCATAATAACAGTAGTAACCCTTACAAAGACATCAAATGTTCAGCTTTAAAAAGTAGGACCCCATGAGACCTTCCATGATCCATGATTAGTTCTTGATGTGCCCAAATCTTGTGCATGCCCAGTGTAGGCAACATAGCTACTGTGAGATCATTTGCAATGGCTGTGTCTTGCCCTTAAGATAGGATTTTGCTGCCCTCTTTCCTGTCTTCCAGTTCTTACTTTTTAGAAATAGCATAGGGATGAACACTCAGCTATCACTTATTTTGTCTCTCTCTGGCTTTATTCATTTGCTAGGGCTACCAGAATCATGTGCTATAAAATAGTTGTCTTAATCATGATAAAGCTATTTTGTTAGAGTTCTTAAGCATGAAACCCTGATATAAGTGTGAGGATAGAAACTTGCTGAAGTATTTCTCATTTGCTTACTCATACTTGTCTTCTATATCTCTTTTCATAAGATCTTCCTTCATTTTCATGCCTGTCTGTGGTCTCTTTGTTTGCTATAGTATTTTAAAGTATATAAAACAGATTGGAATAAGACTATCCCAGTTAGCCTATTTTTAACTTAATTATCATTTTAAATTATTCACTTGAATTGATTTTTAAAAAATGTTCTTCCTCCATATGTAGCCCCATTCTGAGGTATTCTGAGTTAGGAATTCAATATATGAGTTTTTGAAGAATACAATTAATTCTAGAACAAATCTGCACTCTTAAGCCCAAAATTCATGTCAACCTCACACATAAAACACATTCATCCCATTTATCCAACAACCAGATAATTTATTCTGCTCTAAAAACAAATTTAACTGTGAAATCTTATTGATATATCACATTTACTGACTGTGGATATAGCATACTTATAGTGATTATATGAATTGTATACAATAGGCATTCCAATTCAAAACCAGAAAAGGAAATAAAGTTACTAGTTCTAAGCAAACCCAAAATATTGATGGGCTATTCTATAGCATTTAAAGGCTCTAGATTTATTCTCTTTCCTTGATGTCCCATAGTTTGAGCATAACTTGGCAGTAGTCTGACTATTACTGTGACATTGGTCTCTCTTGTAGGTTCTTCATCTCTTAGATAAAATTATTTACAGTGGAACTCAGGAGGAAATCTAAAGATAGAATTATTGGAGTATAAGAGAGAAAACAACAGGGCCCAGAAGCTGAAGTTCTTGTTAGCTACTAGAAGGTTCTTCTTGATGGGAAAAGAAGAAAGAGCTACAATTTGTAGGTTATAGGTCAAAAAATCCGGCATACTTAGCAACAGAAGTCTGTAAGTAGCTAAAAGGGAGGATGGTATCTTAAGAGAAAGAGAGAAAACATAATGCATAGAGTTCCTGGTCAAATCAACACAGGATTTAGCCAGCATCTGGAAAAGGGTATTGTAGGGCCATATTTCTATATGGTGTGGCAGCCAGGCTCTGAAGCCATAGGCCCCACCTGAGGTGGTCACATAGCCCTACAGACAGGCTGTCACTGCCCTAACAAAAGGTCAGGATGTTGTCGCTCCTTTCTTTGTAATTTGGAGGATGCCTAATAGAGATGCTAATTCCGCATACACAGCAGACAGGTGGATGCAGACATGACAAAACACCATCCACCTGGTTACCTAGGAGACAGAATGCTGGTATATTTTCCAACTCAGTTTATGTGCTGGTATAAAAGCTGTTTGGAGAATAAACAAGAGGAATTCTTCAGGATGTGAACTCAGGACTTCACGAGGGACCACTGAGAATCTCCCTCCTGATAGAGCCATGTGAGTTGTGTCTTTATTCGCACGCCTCCACGCTGGTTCAGAGAGAGAATTTATGTTGGGATCTGGTCGAGAGAAATAATTTATGGTCGGGGCTAGCACCAGACCCCGACATAATGGCGCCTGCAATGTGGGACTGACTGCTGAACTCCAAGAAATGTTGGAGAAGGGACCAGAAGTACAGAGGAGAACAAAAGGCTGATCCGCAAACTCCAAAAAACAAGGAAGAAATGACCGGATGTGAGGAACCCATGAGAAAAAAAAAATCGGTGGATATGTGAGTATTGAGTGCTCAGATTAGAATTTAAAGAAATGTAAAAAAACGAGACAAAATTTAAATCAAGAGTAAAAATGTGTAAGAAAAAAGTATTCAGTTATATATGTTGGTAGCTAAAGGGAGTGAGAGTGGAGCAGAAACAATGGCAGAGTTATTGAGAATCTGTAAGTGTGATAGTTGCAGAATTGCAACTTTTATTGCTTGCTAAACGGGTTGGAAAAGTGAAGGAAAGAGGCGCCCCTTGTGCACAGTAGCCAGCAAATCTAACCGACCTGCAGGTAAAAGGCAAGCAGGAGCAAGAGTTAAGTTTAGACAGCAAATTTAACCTCACACAGTCTATAGAACAGAAGAGAGGATTCAGAAATTCTCCTAATTTTATGATAACAAGTTAAAATTAAAAAGATAGTTACAAATCCACCTGCCAGAGCTTGGGAAGGCAGTCTAGCAGAGCCTGTGTCCTACCCCTTGCTATGTGGCGCAGCTTCAACTGGAAGAAAAAAGCAGGTTTGCAAATAAGGTAGCCTCAGAGAGCTGCAGCTTCAAACAATTAAAAATAAATAAGCAGGTTAAAATGTTTCTTTTCCATTTCACAGTTTTGCTTCTTTGTTAAAAGTCTGCTGTTTGTAGGCCTGTGAATTTGTATCCAAGGTGGATTGATTTCAGTACTGTGGTTCTGCAGTAAAGTTTAAAATCAGAGATTGTGATGCATTCAGAAGTTCCTTGGTTGTACAGGATTTTAAGTTTGCTCAGGCTATCCTGAGTTCTTGTCTTTTCTCATAAAGTTGAGGATTGTTCTTTCGAAGTCTGTGAAGAATTTTATTATAATTTTAATGGACATTTGCATTAAATTTGTAGATTGCTTTGAATTCATATGCAAGGTGGACTGATTTCAGTACTGTGGCTCTGTAATGAAGTTTAAAATCAGAGACTGTGATGCATTTAGAAGTTCCTTGGTTGTACAGGATTTTATGTTTGCTCAGGCTATCCTGAGTTTTTGTCTTTTCTCATAAAGTTGAGGATTGTTCTTTCGAAATCTGTGAAGAATTTTGTTATAATTTTAATGGGCATTTGCATTAAATCTGTAGATTGCTTTCAATAAGATTGTCAATTTTGCTATGTTAGCACTATCTTTCCATTTTCTGATGGCTTAAGTTTCTTTCTTGAAAGATTTAAAGTTCTTATACAGATTTTTCAGTTTGTGTGATTAGAGTTACTCAAAGATATTTTATGGTATTTGTGGCTATCTTATTTATCATGTGTGTATAAAAGAAACATTTGGGTTGTTTTCAGATTCTGTGTATTATATAGTAATTCTGCTGTGAACATAGTTGACCACGTGTCCTTATGGTATGGTTGAGCATCTTTTGTATATAGGCCCAAAAGGGGAATTGCTGAGAATTCACCATACTAGGATCCAAAGCAGCTGTGCCAGTTTGCACTTCCACCAGCAATGGAGTTTTCTTTTTTACCCCACATTCTCTTAAGCATGAATTGTGAGCAGTATTTTTAATCTTGGTCTTTTTTACAGGGATAAGAAGGAATCTCAGAGTTGTTTTGATTTGCATTTCTCCAATAGTTAAGGATGTTATATTTGAGCAATTTTTGAATGTCTTTCAGTCACTTTAAGTTCATCTATTGAGAGTTTTCAGTTTAGGTGTGTAACATATTTTTATTGGATTATTTGTTCTTTTGATGAATAATTTCCACAGTTCTTGTGTTTTTGGAGTGGATTGGTGATTGGTGAGGATATTTTCCAATTCTGTAGGCTGATATTGTGTCTTGTTGATTATGGCCTTTGCTATATACAGAAGCTTCTCAGTTCAAGAGATCTGATTTATTAATTGTTTCTCTCAATGTCTGTGCCACTGAGGCTGTGTTTGAAATGTACCAATACATTCAAATGTACTTCTAATTTTTCTTCTTTGAGGTTAAGTATTGTTGGTTTTATGTTGAGGTCTTTGATTCATTTGGATTTCAGTTTTATGCATAGATATGAATATGGATCTGTTTTCGTTCTTCTACATGTTGATGTCTAATTAGGCCAGGATCATTAGTTAAATATGCTTTCTTTTTCCATTTTCCTATCAGCTAGGCAGAGTTGCAACTTAAGAGGAGGATAATTTACAAACTTTAAATTATATATACAATGGTTAATGCCTTAGTTGTAATATTCTTATGGGAGATATTGAGCTACCAAGTAAAATTCTCAAAGTGAGCAATGAGTTAATTTCCAATAGAGAGCTTATAGAAGCTTCTAGAGCTTCTAGAGCTTATAGAAGCTGCCAGACAGGTATGCAAGAAGGTAAAGTATAGATCAACAGATAAATTATAATAATCAGCAAGTACAGTATATTAATTATGATTCAGCTATAGCAAGTGTGTATATGAACTATAAAACTTATTCTACAGCAGTTTTATGAAAAACAAAATCCTTTTTGTAACTACATATTCTCATTTTTGCCATCTAAGATATTAAACTTTTAATTTAAAGCAGTAGCTTATCTAATACAAAAGAGCAAGATGGAACATAGGAGATAGTTTAACAGAGAATTGAATATGATCAATGTTTCTTATACTAAGCAATAAATTAATTAATAATTTTAAGATAATGATTCTTGGACAATTATATTTGCTCAATTCAAAGGCCAGAGTAATAACTTTTTCCAGATGATCATTGCTGCAATTTGTACAACTATATTTTGCTAATGTTATAGCTAAAGATCCCTTAAAGGGTGTTATGCTAAATTTTGCTAATGGCTCTTCCAATGGCAGAACTGCATATATGGTTAATAATAAAAAGAAATTGTGGAGCATGATATGGCTCCTTGAAAACAGCTTAAGAGGATGAAAGTTGCAGACAGATCTGGCTTAATGGCACTAAGGTGACCTTTGCTAAGGCAAGGTGGAAAAGCCCTTGCAATGAATTATGAAAAGACCCGATCTATAAATTTGGGGTCAAGGATGTGTTCATGTTCTCTTTTCACAGAAAGAAAATAAAGCCAGATGAGATGACTGCATGTACAGTAAAGGAGTGGCAGACCTGATGACATCATAGCTGCAAACACCCCCATAGAGAAATTGGAGAAAGGAGTGGGAGAAGAGTCCATGGTCCAGTCTTACCTGCCCACACAGAGAGGAGTGCCTGATTGCAGGACCTGCTACCACCATTCTACACTGCAGGGTGCCACGCTGCACTGAGGAACAGATGCTGAGCTGCTTCCAGACACGTGGGACACATACTGACCCAGAGGCCCTGCTGAGATGACCTGGCCACAGAGACTATAATTTTCTCCAGATTGAATCCTGTTTGCTTTGGAGCTGAGGTGCAGACTGAACATTTGACTGTTATAATCTTTGAGACATAGAACTCCTTTTGATTAAAATATTGAACCTGAGAACTAAGACCTAAGCTTTCCCCTCAGGGAAAGAAAGACTCAAAATAATAAATGACTAAAACCCCTCTTCACTTAAGAAGGGGGCAGATTAAGGGTTTAACTGCTGTTCAAAGACTGGAACTGATATTTGATAACAGCAATATCACTACTCTTACCTATCAGAAAAGCTTTTCTTGTCTTTTAATTAATGTGGACTTGAGAAAATTGCAATATGTTTAATTGTTGATTCATTTTTATGGTATTGACATAATAATGATGATATTTGTAACTGCATATAAGATGTTAAGAAAAAATGTGGTATTGACCAATGGTGCTAAAAATCAGTACTGACCAAAAAGAAATTTAAAAAAGTCAGTAATGACTGGCAAAATGTGAAATTATGATATGAAAAAAATTATTGGAGGTTCAGTATTGATGGATGATGTGAAAAATTATGATTTTGACTTGTTATTGGCAATTACTGAAAAGAGGTTGTGACACTGTAAATGTTGGGAGTTATCGCATATATTAAGAATTTTAGGTTTTGTTACAATGTAAAAGATTTAAGAGCTGCACTAAAGTAGCTGAAGAAGCATTCTCAACTCAGGCAATTCTCTTTTCCTTTAAATAGGAGACTATAGCCTTTGGGAGCATAATTATTCATAAAGCGTTATGATTTATCCTGATAAAAATGTATGGCTATGAGACACAGGGCCCAAAAGTATATTTCTCTCCACTAATCTCTTTTCTTTACAGAGATCATCAGTCAATGACAGGTTTGAAGCTTCTTCTCCCCAGATGCCTAAGACAGGAGCTCATATATATGAATGCCTGTTCCAAAGACAGGAAAACTTGGGTAAATGAAGAGGACTTTGCCCAAGCCAGGCGTGATCAATCTGTCCTGTTCCAGAAGCACAGGTTTTATTAAAATTAATAAGAGAGAGTGGATTGTAGGCCCGTATTTCTATATGGTGTGTCAGCCAGGCTTTGAAGCCATAAGCCCCACCTGAGGTGGTCACATAGCCCTGCAGACAGGCTGTCACTGCCCTAACAAAAGTTCAGGATGTTGTCGCTCCTTTCTTTGTAATTCGGAGGATGCCTAATAGAGATGCTAATTCAAACCTATGTGACAACTAGCATACACAGCAGACAGGTGGATGCAGACATGACAAAACACCATCCACCTGGTTACCTAGGAGACAGAATGCTGGTGTATTTTCCCACTCAGTTTATGTGGTGGTATAAAAGCTGTTTGGAGAATAAACAAGACGAATTCTTCAGGATGTGAATTCAAGACTTCACGAGGGACCACTGAGAATCTCCCTCCTGATAGAGCCATGTGAGTTGTGTCTTCATTCGCATACCTCCACACTGGTTCAGAGAGAGAATTTATGTTGGGATCTGGTCGAGAGAAATAATTTATGGTCCGGGCTAGCACTGGACCCCAACAGGTATGAGTAAAAAGTGTGTTTTGTGGGCAGGTTAAAGTTTTTTTTTTTTTTTTGTAAATTAAAGCTCAAATCAAGCAAGGTTTAATAGTGAATTATGCAAGCAACTCCAGCAAATGTGGAGCTTTCGTGTTGTTTAATTTCATCTCTTGTCCTTCTAGTATCATGTTTTCAAATGTCCCATGTGCCTTTACACCTTTGGTCATCTTTATGAAAAAACTCTATGTTTTTCATCACAAGAGCCTTGTTTCAGCAAGGAAAGATCCCACGGTCCATATCAAAAGGGTATTATCAACCACTGGCCAAGCCACTTGATTATTATGACCATTAACCATGTTAGTTGTGTCAGAGAATGTCAGCAGGTTGGGATTCATGTGAAATGTGGGTTCCTGAAACTGGAGGCAGCTGATAGCTACAATCAGAAAACAATTATCATTCCTAGCAAAAGAAGCAATTTACATACGTCCCTGGTGGCTCCTGAGAAGCAGATGGCTTCAAATGGTTCTTTTCATTTTCTTCTTGCATGCTATTTTCTGTCTTTACCATTCTGCTGGAGATTGAACCCTGATCTCAATGTCCTATAAAGTAGCTCTGCCAGAGGCCCTGAGTGATGGCCTCTTTTTTAAAATCATCTGTTGTAGAAGCATGACCCACTGAAATGAAAACTGTAAAGGAGACACCTGTCTCCATATATAGCTGTATCTTGGGGGCCTGAAATATAGTAGCAGTTTGCTAATCAATGAATTGGCTTTGGGTTCATATTTGTCTTTCATTTGGAGAGTAACTCATTCTTACAGGTAGTTACATCAATTGTTTATTAATTAGTTTTCTAAAAAGGGATACTGCTGTGGGACAATGGCCTTGTACTTTGTAAAGATTTGTCACTTGTATTTTAATAAAATGTTGATTGGCCAGTAGCCAGGCAGGAAGTATAGGCAGGGTGATGAGAACAGGAGAATTCTGGGAAGAGGAAAGACTCAGTTTGCAGGTGTCACTCAGACACAGAGGAAGCAAAATGAGAATGCCTCACTGATAATGATACCAAGCCACATAGCTAACACAGAAAAGTATTATAGGTTAATGTAGGCTGTAAGAGTTAATAAGAAGCCTGAGCTAATAGGCTAACCAGTTTATAATTAGTGTTGACCTCTGTAAGTTTATTTGAGACCAAATGGCTGTGGGACCAGACAAGACAGAAACCTCTGTTAACAAAAGGATACTACATCCAAAATAAGTGTAAAGCTAGAAAGGTGGATACTAAATGTTAAAAATCTAATACAGGCATCATTTGTATACTGCAGTGGGAGTATGCTATAAATGTCTTGTGATACATTGGTCCTTTTAGCTTTACTAGTTGTAATTTATTTGACTGCTCTGTTGTTGGTGCCTTGGAAAACCTGGTGTTCCATCGTTTTAATAGTTCTACCTCTCTTTCATACTATCTATGATTCTATTCCCGTGAGTGTACTCACCATCCCAGAGGACTATCCCTCTAAAGGTCCTGACCCTATGCCAAGACTCTGCCTAATTTTGAAGGCTTTATCTTATTAGTGCTACAAAATGTCCCAAACACAAATCTTTCTGTCTGCAGAATCACAATTATGGCAAGATCCATGCTTCAGCTCACCAGTAGTGACTAGAGTAGCCATGGAGTACTTCACTGTAAAGAATACAGACAGTAGTCTTAGTTGATCTTGGCAGTGATGCCACATAGTCCTTTCTAAGTAACTCTGCCCTTACAGGTATCTGGTTCCTGAAATTTATGAGAAATCATTCTCCTGACAGTTAAGATTTTAGGAGTGTTTACAATGAAAATCATTTTCATGCTTCCAAAATCTGGATAACTCAAAGAACTACATAGCAAAACAGAAATTTGTCTATAGCACGTTAGGTTAGTACAGGTCTCCCAGAATAGAAGGTGTTTATTCCTCTTTTATTATTTGGAAGCTAAATATTTTGGGTATCATTTCTCTAAAGGTTAATATAATTCACCAATGATACAACCCATTCTTGAATGTTCCTTTTTTTCTGGAGAGTTTTTTTTTAAACAATCATAGTTTGCATACCAATCCCTCTCTCTCTCTTCCTGCTCCCTCCACCTTCTTCCCACCACACCCCCTAACCACTCATCAGAGAGACTGGGATGCTTCAAGGTCTTTGCAACTTTGCTTGGTAGGAGTAGAACTCAGGATCTGATTTCAGGGGCTATGTCCTAGAGGGTAGGACCCTCTAGACCTAGTGTCAAATACTCACCTCTCCAACTGGGGGTGGGGCCAAGGCTCTGGTGGTCCTGGATGTCATGAGGTGTTCCGAGGTTTCTCCCATGTCTCTTGGGTTCTCATGGGTAAGGGTGGGGCACAAGATGTATCTCCAGGGATTATGACCTAGAGAGTAGTGCTCTCTAGCCTGGAAAAAAGATATTCAACTCTTCAGGTAGGGGGAATTGTTTGTTCTTAAGAATGTATCTATCTTGCCTAGGTTATCCAAATTAATGTGTAAAACTCTTTATTCATCTCATATTCTTTTTGAATGCAATGAAACAGTAGTAATGCAACAACTTTTACTCCATACTGTGTTTCACTCACACCTTTGTTTCTTATTTAATCAAGCTATGATTAGTTAATTTTGGCAAATATTTTTAAAAAATTAACTCTTTGTTGTTTTCTCCTTTGCTTACCCATTCCCCATTTTTCTTTAAAAAATATCTGAATATTATTACTTTCTCTCCTGAAACTTTGAGTTTATATTTTTTCTTTATTTCTAATTCTTATGTACAGAATAAGGCTTTAATTTTATATTGTCACATAAATCTCCACAATGCTCAATAGACTCAATACATCTTCAGCGTGTTCTATAAGTTTTGATCCATTGTAAATTCAGTTTCATTTTTAAAAAATTCTTAAATTTCTCACAGATTTCCTCCTCACTACATTTGTTGTCACAAATATATTAATAAACTTCTATGTATATAAATTTTCAACTGTACTTTTGTTGTAAGTTTCTAATTTATATATTATGATTAAAAAGATACCTTGTGTTATAACAGCTTATTAAAGCTTTTTGTGGTCTATATAAGAAAATATTTCCTGGTTAAGAAAAAATGTATATTTAAGTAGTTTTTAGTTTTTAAATTGTTTATACAATATTTTGATCATATTGTCTTTCCTTCCCAAGTCCTCCTTAGCCATGCAACTTCATGTTGTTTTTCTCTCTTAGGCAAACTAATGTCAAGCAAACCAACAAAATGCACTGAACACAACACGACAACATAGCCAAACTAAACACAATCTTCCATGCACAACCCCTCTAAAACATGACATATAGTTTATTTTGTGATGGCTATGTACTCCTGAGCATGAGTCCTGCCTAGACTGGAGTGTGGTCAGTTCAATGAAGAAAACTGATTTCCCCTTTCTTGGTTACTATCAATTGCAAATAACTTGTTTGCAGTCAGATTTTCTGGAATGTTCTGTGAGTGTCCTTTAGTTCTGTTTGGTTTACAGTGCTTATGTTTTATATTTCTTAATTGATCTTTCCAGTTACCATTGTCCCATGTGAGGTCACTGTGTGAGTACCAAACAATGGACTGGGGATTAAGAAGACTTCTTTCTTGGAGGCTTTAGACATCACCACTAAAATTTCCATGGGTATCAATGAAATTCTGAGTGATGTGCAGCTGACAAAACCTGGGGACATGGTAGA
The DNA here is from genome assembly GCA_004026605.1 of Ondatra zibethicus. Taxonomy (NCBI): domain Eukaryota; kingdom Metazoa; phylum Chordata; class Mammalia; order Rodentia; family Cricetidae; genus Ondatra; species Ondatra zibethicus. Next base: position 22,913 of record PVIU01020486.1, read on the forward strand.
AGCCACAGAGCAGCACTGCTGAACACTTTGAACATCTCCCCTATCTCTTTTGGACTGATCATCCAGCAGATGTTTGATAATGGCAGCATTCACAACCTGGAAGTGCTTGACATCACAGAACTGACTCTGCAGTTCCTGGAGGGTGTCTGAAATGTTACCATTGTTTTTCTGCAGACTGGTTAGGTGATTGTTGCCTTAATATCATACTCTATCATCAATGGATACAGGTAATTCTTGGCTTTGTCTGTTGAGACTGAGTATACCTTCCTACATGCTGAAAAGATCAAGACCTTCTTAGGTGATCCACTTGAACTTAAGGCTATTCCTGCTGCTGCTGAAATGCCAGCCATGGCTAAAGCAAAGGAGGTGTTTGCAGAATTAGATTAGAATATGGGATTTGGTTTTTGATTAATTCTTTCAGAGCAACCAACTCAGCCAAATTAATTTAAGAAACATGGAAATAGAAGCTTCTCTGTCTTTTAAAGCTATTTCCATCAATTCTCATTCCAAGGAATCAAAGGAGGGATGCCCTATTCATTTTTGCTTGTACCAAAACAATACCAGAAACATGAGTTCTCAAAGGCAGAGTCAAACTAGGAAAATTTATGTTGGCCAATTTGTACTTTTTCCTATCAGTCTTAGAATATTTTCCTTACTTTGTCTTGTGTTAACTTCCTTTGTGTTTGTTTGACTTTGTGTTGTATTATATGATGATTTATTTCTAACTTTTTAAAAATATATAGATTGTTTTTCTGATTTCCAGGAGAATCACATATAGCATCTTAGAAACTATTGTAATCTATTTTAAGAGGATTCAGTTCAATGAATATATAGAACTTTTTGAATTCTGGGATTTTTTTCTAATATTGGTGTCATGAATTCCATCTTTATATATTTTAAACCATTTATGTATTTTAATAATTATTTATGAATGTATTTTTAAGTAGTATGGAAAGTGGAGTTATAAATGAGTGGTATGATACTATTAGTTTCCATAAGTATAAAAATATATTTAACTTTATTCTAAACCTTTATATTTTTATATGCTTTGAGTCACTATGTTGTGCTCCTTAAAATAGACTTGAAATATTCCTTTTAGCATTTTTCTAAGATTGTCTAGTGGTAGTTAACTCAATTATTCTTATTACTACTAATATTTTAATTTATTCTTTGTTTTTAAGAGTCGTTTTGCTTGATGTACAATATCTAGTGAGCATTTTTCCTGACATTTTTTATATTAATCTAAATTACTTTTGACTTCCAAAGTTTCTACTGATAGATTTTTTTGGTACTATAAACATGAATTCCAACAGTTGAGGGATTGATCTTGGGGCATATTGATTTAAAGGCAAGACCTTTTTACCCACTGAGCCACCTTTGTACCTCTATATTCTTGAGTTTAAAAACAGACAGTAGAAATGGGTAAAAGAAATTCCCTGTGAATCTCAAAGATATATTAGAAATTCCTAAGTAAATTTTGTGTTTCTGTATTGGCTTAATAGAAGAAATTTGGAACTTAAGTGTTATGTTCTCCCACATGAGACAGAGTGCTGAGCCAAAAAAAGTAAACAGAACATGAAATGTTTTTTGAAAAAATGTTTTTTAAAAAAATGTTTTTGAACTGATATTCTCTTGGATACCATAACAATCCAAAAACTATTTTCTGAAATTATTTTATTCTGTCCCCATGAAAAAAAATGTAAGAATTAGGGACAAGAGTTTTCTAGTTTGACATCTATCTAGTTTAACTTCTACAATATTATGTTAATGTAACTTTTTACCTATATTAATACTGTTTTTACTCTAAAATCAACCTTTACTGGTATTATAAACTTCTTGGCTTTATTAATTTTACTTTCCAAATTTTGACTATCATGAATTTCAGAATGTGATCTTCTTTATAAATGATGTCTATTCAGCTATAACCAGTCTACTATACTTTTCAAAGAATATTGAATTTAGAATCATCCAAAGTCTGAGGACCAATGTATTTAAAAGAATATCATTGATTGACCTAGGCCAGAGTGGGCCTGAGAAAGCAAGCTCCATGTGAGTGGGAGCAGATCCAATCCAGGGACATTGGGGTGGTGTGGGAGAATTGTCTGTATTTTGTCAATCATGATTTAAATAAATGCTGATTGGCCAATAGCCAGGCAGAAAGTATAGGCAGGAAAACCAGACAGGAAGTAAAGGTGGGTCAATGAGAACAGGAGTATTCTGGGAAGAAGGAAGCTCCTTTCCCTAGCCCTGTCCAGACACTGAAGAAGCAGGATGTGACCTGCCCCAGTGAAAAAGGTACTGAGCCATGTGGCTAACATAGATAAGGATAATGGGTTAATATAAGCTTCTGCTACTTCAGCCAATAGACATTGAGATACCAGCCCACTGGGGTGTGGTCTCTTTCTGTTTCAAAAAGCAGCGGCAGCCCTCCACTTGCTCTCTCTTGCTTCGGATTCCTTTCCTGGTAGAGGGCTTGTGTCTAGGACATTGTTCTGTAAGTTTTTTCCCCTCAAATAAATAACGCTTTTAATAACAATTCCAAACTGGTGTGGGATTGATTTGCGCATTATAATACAATTAAAAAATGGAGTACAGACCTAAACAGAGAACTCTCAACAGAGGAATCTAAAATGGCTGAAAGACACTTAAGAAAATGTTCAACATCCTTAGTCATCAGAGAAATGCAAATAAAAACAACTCTGAGATTCCATCTTACACCTGTAAGAATGGCCAAGATCAAAAACACTGATGACAACTTATGCTGGAGAGATTGTGGGGTAAAAGAAACACTTCTGCATTGCTGGTGGGAATGCAAGCTGGTAGAGCCCCTTTGGATGTCAGTGTGGTGATTTCTCAGAAAATTAGGAAAAAAACCATCCTCAAGACCCGGTAATACCACTTTTGTGTATATATCCAAAGGATGCTCAATCGTGCCACAAGGACATGTGCTCAACTGTGTTCATAGCAGCATTGTTTGTCATAGGCAGAACCTGGAAACAACCTAAATGCCCCTTTACAAAAGAATGGATAAGGAAAAAGTGGTACATTTGCACAATGGAGTACTACATGGCAGAAAAAAAAAAACGACCTCTTGAATTTTGTAGGAAAATGGATGGAGCTAGAAAACATCATTTTGAGTGAGGTAACCCAAGCACAGAGAAACAATTATCACATGTACTCACTCATAAGTGGTTTTAAAACATAAAGCAAAGAAAACCAGACTGCAAATGACAATCCCACAGAACATAGACAACAATGAGGGCCCTAAGAGTGATATACATGGATCTAATCTTCATGGGAAGTAGAAAAGGAAAAGATATTCTGAATAAATTTGGAGCATGGGGACCTTGGGAGAGGGTTCAAGGGAAGGTGAGAGGCAGGAAAGGAAGCAGAGAAAAATGTAGAGAAAAATGTAAATAAAATAAATAAAGAACAAAAAGAATATCATTGATAATCTCACTTTTGTTAGAAGCCTTCCACACCATCAGAGGTCAGGGTAGCTACCTGAAAACCAACTAAGACAACACCTTACCCACCCCTTGCGCTTTCTGTGCCTGCCCTGCTTAACCCCAAGTGCCCCTCCTTTCCTTGTCACACCTCTAAAAGAAGCCCTCTATTCCATCAGAGGCCATGCCAGTATCCTGAACCAAAAAGGTAAGATGTTCCCCCAGAATACCAGTTTCTGTCCAACTGCCCTCCTCTCCTTGCCACTATAACCCAGTCCACACCTCTGAAGGAATACTCCTATTCCACCAGAATCTACCAGCATCCCAAAACACAGGTAAGAATGCCACCCACCCCACCCCTCCTCGCCCAACTACAGCTGCCCTTCCTCTCCTCATCACTGTATTTCAGCCCAGACAGGAGGCAGAAGATTTCCTTCTACATCATCAGAGGTTAGGCCAGAATCTTGAAGCCCAGAGGTCAGACCAGCATCCCAAAACCCCGAGACCAGGTCAACTGCCCCCAAATCAGACAGAAGCATTCTACTACACAAAAGGAAGGGCAGGATCCTAAACCCCAAAGGGCCCCTGGCTAGATCAGAGACCAAGCACATATCCAGAACTCCAGTACCAAACTTGGACAACAACACCCTGATGGACCAGACATCATGCAGTCCATCAGAAATCCAGCTTCCAACATGATTGGAGACCTTCTAATCAAAGACATGTCACATCACCTATAAGACTAGAGAACAATCATAAACCAAAGAAGGAAATATCCATCCAACAAAGACAAATTCAAAAATTGACACTTAGAGTTAAAATCACCCTAAATCCAGATGCCTGGATAAACATAAGAGTAAGAACACAGACAACAACAGCCAGGGCAACATGTCACCAACAAAGCTCACTCATTCCAATACAGTAAGCCCTGAATATTCCAACACTGATGAAGCACAAGTAAATGACCTTAAAATGAACTTTATGATGATTGTAAAGGTCCTTAAAGAGAAAATGAATACATCCTTTAATGAAAATGAGGAAAAGACATTCACAAATTTGGAGGAAATCAATAAATCTCTTAAAAAATTTTAAGAAAACCAATAAATAACAAACAGTTAAGAGATACAAATAAAAATGTTCAGGACCTGAAAATGGAAATAGAAGCAATAAAAAGAACCCTGCAAATTAAGGGAATTCTGGAAATGAAAAATCAATATAAGTGAACAGAAATGACAGATGCAAGTATCACCAACAGAATACAAGAGATGGAAGAGAGAATCTCAGGTGTTGAAGACATGAGAGAAGAAATAGATTAATCAGTGAAAGAAAATGTGAAACCTAAATATTCCTGACACAAAACAGTCAGGAAATCTGGGACACAATGAAAAGACCAAACCTAAGAATAATAGGGAAAGAAGAAGGAGAAGAATTCCAGCTCAAAGTCATAGAAATTTTATAACAAAATCATAGACAAAATTTTTCAAACCTAAAGAAGGATATGCCTGTGAAGGTACAAGAAGCTTACAGAACACCAAATACATTGGACCAGAAAGGAAAGACCTCTTGCCACATAATATTCAAAACACTAAACACATATAAAAAGAAAGAATATTAAAAGCTGCAAGAGAAAAATGCCAAATAACATAAAGGTAGACCTACTAGAATTACATCCGACTTCACAATGGAGACTCTAAAAGATAGAAGGGCCTGAACAGATGTGCTACAGATTCTAAGAGAGCATAGATGCCAGGCCAGATTACTACTCTCAGCAAAATTTTCAATAAACATAGAAAGAAAAAACAAGGTATTCTCTGATAAAGTCAAATTTAAACAAGATCATTTTTACAATCTAGCCCGACAGAAGGTAGCCGAAAGAAACCACCAACCTAAGGGTAACTACGTCCATGAAAACACAGGAAGTAAATAATCTTTCACCAGAATAACCTAAAGAAGGAAAGCACACACACATATTACCACCACCAATAACTACAACAAAGTAACAGGAATTAGCAATCATTGTTCATTGATATCTCTCTGTATCAATGAAATATCTTCCCCAATAAAATGACAAATTAACAAAATGGATGTGAAAATAAGATCCATCTTTCTGCCATGTACAAGAAACACACCACAGCACCAAGGAAACACATTAGCTCAGAGTAAAGTATTGGAAAAATTTTCCTAGCAAATAGCTTCACGAAGCAAGCTGGAGTAGCGATTCTAATAGCCAAAAATAGACTTCAAACCAAAAATGATGAAAATGAACACTTCATACTCATCAAAATAAAGAGCCACCAAGATTATATCTCAATTCTCAACATCTATGCCCCAAACACAAGGGCATCAGGGTTTGTAAAGGGAATACTTTTAAAGCTTAAATCATGCATTGACCTCCACATATTGATTGTGGGAGACTTCAACACCGCACACTCACCAGTGGACACCAGACAAAAACTAAACACAGAAATATTGGATTTTGTTATGACTCAAATGGATGTAATAGATATCTACATATCATTTTACTCCAATACAAAAGAATACATTTCCCCCCAAAACCTCAAGGAAAATTCTCCAAAATTGATCACATATGCAGTCACAAAGTAAGTCTCAGCAGATACAAGAAAATTGTAATAACCCTATGCTTCCTATCAAACAACCATGGATTAAAGCTGTATTTCAACAACAACAGAAACAGCAGAAAGCTTACAAACCAAACCCATGGAAGCTTAACAACTCTCTATTACCACTAGGTCAAGGAAGAATTAAAGAAAGAAATAAAATACTTCCTAGAATTCAATGAAAATTAATGCACAACATTCCCAAACTGATGGTACACAATGAAAGCATTGCTAAGAAAGAAGTTCTTAGCACTAGGTGACTTCATAAAAAAACTAGCGATCACATACTATGAACCTAAAAGCACATGATCTAGAACAAAAAGTAGCAAATACAAACAAGAGGAGTAGATTGCAGGAAATAATCAAAATGAAGGCTGAAATCTATAAAATAGAAACACAGAGAACAATACAAATAACCAATGAAACAAAGAGTTGGATCATTGAGAATGTTAGCAAGATAGACAAACCCTTATTGAAACTAAGTAAAAAACAGAGAGACTATCCAAATTAGCAAAATCAGAAAGGAAAGGGAGAGCATATGAACATACACGGAGAAGATTCAGAGAATCATTAGGTCACACTTCAAAAGCCTGTACTCCACAAAATTGGAAAATCTAAAAGAAATGGACAAATTTCTTGATAGATACCACATACCAAAATTGAATAAAGATCAGATAAACAATTTAAATAAACATTTAAGCCTCCAAAATATTCAAAGCAGTAATTAAAAATTATCCCAACCAAAAGAAGCCCAGTGTCAGAAAGTTTTAGCATTGGCACAGGAGACGACTTATTGAATAGAACAGCAATAGCAAAGGCATTATGTAACATGAGGGTTTGCTGGTTGGGGTTTCTGTCCTGCCCAGTTCCCACAGCTGATAAGTCCCAAAGAAAATACACAGAAGTCTACATTAATCATAAACTGATTGGCTCATTCGCTCAGGCTTCATATTAGCTCTTATAACTTATACTAACCCATTATTCTTATCTATGTCAGCCACATGGCTCAGTACCTTTTTCAGCAGGACAGGTCACATCCTGCTTCTTTGGTGTCTGGGGCGGACTGCAGAAAGAGCTTCCTTCTTTCCAGAATATTCCTGTTCTCCTTGCCCAACCTCTACTTCCTGTCTGGTTTTCCCACCTATACTACCTGCCTGGCTATCAGTCAATCAGCGTTTACTTAAAATATAATTGACAGAATACAGACAATTCTCCTGCACCAGCATTAAAACTGATAATTAATAAATTGGACCTTATGAATCAAAATCTTATGTAAGGCAAAGAACACTGTCAATAGGACAAAATGGCAGGCTACAGAATGGGGAAAGATTTACAAGGATGACCCCATTTAAGACTCCACGCAATATGGGTTATATAGCCTGAAATGATCATCTCCTGTGACCAGGCAAGATTACCAGTGCAGGGACTGGGACAACAGCCCAACCATATACACTTTCACTTACAGTCTGTCCACTTGTGGGATGTGCTAGAGTAATGGTGGCACAGAGATTGTGGGAATGGTCAACCAATGATTGTCCAGCCTCAGACCTATGCCATGAAATTGAACCCACCCTTGCAACTGCCTGGATTGCTAGGACCCAGAAGTTGGATGTCCCAGAGATTTACAAACCAAACAGAGAAGCTGTCAACTTAAATTATCAAAGTAGACATGTGTTCCCAGATACAACCTGCTCATTCGGAACAATCCCAATAGTATGCATGTCTTTAGTGCTCATCTTTTGGGACTGGATAACCAGAGTTCTTCCTTGGAGAATACTATTTCTCCCATTCTTATCATTTCTTCATTGCCTGTACTTTTTGTGTATGATTGGAGGCAGAGAAGATTAGAAGAAATAATGTATAATCTCAAAAAAGGTCAAGGCACACATTAGAATTATGCATCTCCAAGCCAATGACTAAGTACTAGGAGCACTGAAAATATCTGGATCTATAGAAAAGCAAGGAGTAAATTCTTTCTTAGAAGTTTCAGAAGGAATTATTCCTGATGGCATACTCATTTTGGATTTGTAGACCACTATACTGTGAATGAGTCAAAACTGTTTCTTTAAATCATTTATTTCTCTTGTAATTTCTTATTTTTACCCAAGGTTACTAATAAAACTACCATTTTATTTCAGTTTTAGTACAGTATGCACTTTTTGTTCCAACCTGTATGTATTATTTAATTTAAAGTGGTGTTCTTTTTCCGTTTTGTTTTGTTTTTGTCTTTTGAGAGAGGGTTTCTCTGTGTGACCTTGGAGCCTGTCTTGGAGCTAGCTCTTGTAGACCAGATCGGCCTCAAACTCATTTAAATCCACCTGCTTCTGCCTTCCAAGTGATGGGATTAAAGGTATACACCACCACCGCATGACCTAAAGTCACGCTATTTAATCACAGTATATTTTATTTTAAATCTCATGTCTACATTTTAGTTTAAACATTCAAGCAATTTGTGCCTAATTTATTTTTCATTATAGTTAGATAGAAATCTAAAATATTGCTATTTGTTTTCCATCTGTCCCATCTGTTGTTTGTTCAATTTTCATTTTTCTTGACTTTTAAATTCTTGAATGTTTTGCTAGTCCAAGTTATCTTTCTTTTAGATTATTAGCTACATTTCTTCGTTTTATTTTATTAATAATCTCCAATAATTGGTATATATTCATATATTGTATATAATTAAATATCCACATATAACATAAAATTATTAAATATATATTGTCCTATTTTGGTCAGACTTCCAAAATATCTTACTTTGTGTATAGTGTAAAACTATCACATTATAGTATCATTTTTTTCCCATTTGTTCTTGGTTCAAATTCCTCAGAAATCTTAATTCTCTGTATGTGATAAACACACAAATGCATTGTTCCTAGTTTTAATTTAGCAATTTAGTTGCTTTTTAGGGAGATTTATATTTTTAAATATTTATATTCACTTATGCCACGACATATGCCATTCATATTTTATTTTTTCATTTTTAGATCCACATTTGCATATATCAATCTTTTTCTTTTTCTTGAAGGATTTCTTTTAATATTTCTTTGATGTAAATCTGGTAGCAATGGACTCTTTTTCTCCTCAATGGCATTTACCATTTTAGACCTTCATTATTCAAATGAATTTTTTGCTTGAAATGCATTTTTTTGTATATACTGTACTTTGAGGTTTTAATTTAGTTTTGCTATTGTTATCTTATGATCATGCTAATGAACTTAGTAGAATATTTTCTCAGGGAAGATGTTTGATCATTATTTTTTCTCTGCATGTATGCACTTTCATTGAATATTTTATATTATGTTTAACATTGATTCAAAAGAATTACATTACGGTATATTTTTATTCATATTTTTAGGTTTACTCTCATAGAGCCTATAGCATTTTCAAATTTATGTTTTTCATCATATTTAGAAAAACACATTTGACTATGTTTCATTAAATAATTTTGGCCTTCACTCTTCTTTATTTCCTTTGGATTCCAGTCATTTTGAATTTGTGCTTCATTTCAGAGTGTTTTTCTGATATATCTTCTAGTTTACTCTACACTGTTTTCCAATGGTTAAAGTGCATTAAATTCAATGCTGTCTATATGCTGCTTCAAATGATATTAGTTAATGTTAAAGAGTCAATTGACATAGTCACGTCAGCAAAATATTTGGCTAAAAGTGTCTGACACACTTAGCTCCATAACAAAGGACCAAAACAGTGAAAATGCTATAGATATTCAATTTTGTCATTAAAAGAAAGTATCATAGACATTATAGAGCATAGAAAGACATGTTAGTCTTATAAAAAAAGAAAAAAAATACATAAAGTTCAATGTCACAGTCAGCCCAGTGTTGACTGGGTATTCTGTCCTGCCCAGTTCCTGCAGTCATTAAGTCCCAAATAAATCACACAGAAGTCTACATTAGTTATAAACTGATTGGCCCATTAGCTCAGGCTTCTTATTAACTCTTATAACTTATATTAGCCCATTATTCTTGTCTATGTTAGCCATGTGGCTCGGTACCTTATTTGGCTAGACAGTCATATCTTGCTTCTTCTGTGGCTGGGTCAGGACTGCAGAAAGAACTTTCCTCTTCCTAGAATTCTCATTGCCCTGCCTCTACTTCCTGCCTGGACTCCCCGACTATACTTTCTCCCTGGCTACTGATCAATCAGCATTTATTTAAAATATAATTGACAGGATACAGACCATTGTCCCACAACAGCCCTGAAAAAAAAAAAAGTTCAATTTGGAGCAGAAGTATCCTCCCAAAATCTATTCATGTCATAGATGCAATTAGTAACATTTAATCCTACAAACAAAAGAAAACAGTAAAAAAAATCATAGAAAAATCTAAATTACAGGTGTCCACGGGGATGTTCCCAGCTAGCTACTTGGGCAGCAGAGGAGAGGGTGCCTGATCTAGCCTTGTCCCAGAGTCACATTGATGAATATCTTGATCACCACCATAGAAATTTTGTCCAATGGATGGAGATAGAGACAGAGACCCACATTCACATCAGAGCAATGGACTGAGCTCCCAAGGTCCAGTCAAAGAGTAGAAGGTGGGAGAAGATGAGCAAGGAAGTCAGGACTGGGAGAGGCTTGTCCACCAACCGAGACAGTGTGCCTGATCTAATGGGAGCTCACCAGATCCAGCTGGACCAGGACTGAATGAGCATAGGATCAAACCGGAATCTCTGAATGTAGCTGTCAATGGGGGCTGACTGAGAAGCCAATGATAATGGCACTGGGACCTATCTCTTCTGCATGTATTAGCTTTTTGGGAATCTAGTCTATATGGATGCACACCTTCCTAGGCCGGGATGCAGCAGGGAGGGCCTTGGGCTTTCCCCCAGGGCAGGGTACCCTGCCCCCTCTTAAGGAAGCAGGGGGAGGGAGGAGGGTT
>PVIU01020487.1:0-19826 GCA_004026605.1 Ondatra zibethicus
CACACACACACACACACACACACACACACACACACACACACACACACACACACACAATGTTCTGCCTGCATGTGTCCCTATAGGCCAGAAGTTGGCACCAGACCTTATACAGGTGACTGTGAGCCACCATGTGTTTGCAAGCCACCATGTGGTTGCTGGGAATTGAAATCAGGACCTCTGGAAGAAAAACCAGTGTTCTTAACTCCTGAGCCATCTCTCCAGCCCCTAGAGCTTTTCATACAATATAATCATTAAAAAATCTCAGAAATCTCCCATAACATCATTATTCTAACAAAGCATAAACCACATATTTTACCCAGAAGTAGAGGGAGAAATGAAGCGTTCACAGTTGTATATCAGTTCCACTGTATTTACCAAGTAGTTACTTAAGCATATTATTTTATTTTGAGGCTTTTCTGTTTGATTTTCCTGGGAGTTCTTTGGAGCTAGTCAAACATTCATAACATTATTTGGATAATCAAAAATTATGCATAATATCTAAAATGCAACTTAAACAGACACATGTGTTATCTGTTAACATCTGTAATTGTACTACATAATTATTTAAAACTGCATACATCTTTTAAACTATGTCAAGCAGAGCTGATTGCTGGTGTGTCAATCAGCATGATCATCTCTATTTTATTTAATTATGTTAAGAAATTGCAGTATAGCTTTGAAAACTTATTAACATCATTATAGTTAGCTAGCTGCAAAGCCCTCATGATCAGTGTCAACTACATTGAGTCTATGTACAATGGACCTTATTTTAAAAATATAATTTCAGGACTGTGAAGATGGCTCAATGGGAAAAGCACTTGCAACACCACCATGAATACTTGAGTTAGTATCCCTAGACCCCATGTAAAAGCTGGACTTGAGGCAGTTCATCTGTAACTCACACAGATAGAGGAACAGCAGGAAACAGAATTCTTGACCTTTTTGCCTAGCCTGTGCCTCACTAAATTGGTGAGCTCCAAGTTAAATGAGAGATGCTGCCTCAAAATATGGTGGAAAACAGATCAAGAAGAAAACCTATGTCTATCTCTGGCATCCATGGGCACATGCAGAAGAAAGCATACCTGCACCTATGTGTCTATAAATATGCACTAACCACACTACAAAATTTAATAAAACAAAAAATTAATGTAAATCTGTATTTTTTAAATGACAATCTAGTTTTTATTATTGCCACATGATAAAATAGACTTTTCTTTCACAAGTCTTTTAAATACAGTTGTGTGTGTGTGTGTAGGAGGAGGGCCATTTGTTCATTCCAGGCCACCCGGTTAGCTTATATCCAAAATAATCACACAGAAACTGTATTAATGTAATCACTGCTTGGCCCATTAGCTCTAACCTCTTATTGGCTAACTCTTACATCTTAATTTAACCCATTTCTATTAATCTGTATATCATCACAAATGTGTTGGCCTACCAGCAAAGTTTCAGCACATCTACCTCCAGCCGCACATCCATGGAGTCTCCCTGACTCTCCTCCCAGCATTCAGTTCCGTCTTCTCTGCCTACCTAAGTTCTGCCCTATCAACAGACCAAGGCAGTTTCTTTATTCATTAACGGCAATTACAGCACACAAAGGGTACTGTCACATCACCGCCCTTTTTCTGTTTAAATAGAAAGGAAGGTTTTAACTTTAACATAGAAGAATTACATATAACAAAACAGGTATCAAACAAGAATTACAGTTACAATATTCATATCTACTTTATCTTTTATCATAACTAAGGAAAACTATCTATAAATTCTTCAACTCCACCAAAGACTCCAGAAGGATATAATATTACCTAAGTAAACAGAAAGTACATTGTAAGTAACTTCCAAAACTCTAGAATTGACAGAGACATCTCACTACCTGGACAGTCACCCCAAGTTCTTCTGTATCATTGAGGCATCTATCTTCAGCCTGCAGGCCCATAGTATCTGGCAGACTTTTTCATGAAGCAGGAAATTTCAAAGACAGTTCAGCCACTTTCTTCTGTATCCTGCAGAATGTCTCACAGACTCTTTCATGAAGCAAGAACCCCAAAGGATCATCTCACCTTTAGGCAAGTTCAATAGTCATTTCTCTTTGGATCCTGCATGTCCAGTTCATCTAACAAACTCCATAAGGAGCCTCTTTGATGCCCATCTTCCTCTTGTAGTAGATTGGTGCTACCAGGAGCAGATGTGTCTCACTGTCATGAAAAGTCCTAAATTGTTAAAACATTTTAAATGCCATATTCTGAAGGTCACTGAAAGATTTGAAGAATATCAATTTAACTGAAATATATCTCTATACCTCTAGAAAACCTAACTAACATGACTACTAGCTTGACTATTATAGATGCCTTTCTATTTACCTATATTTCTTAATTATACATTACATTTTTAAATGAGCCACACAAAATTGACCTTAAATTGGAAACATGTGAATTAGAGTGATATTTCCTCACTAATCCTTCTTTTTCCTGGCCTTATGTCTTGACCCTTCATGGTGTCTTCTTTCCAATCATCTTGATTGGAATTAACATGCATTGTTTTCTGGCGTTACTTTGTTTATTTTTTTAAACCAGGAAAATCTGTTGGTGCTGATGGACAGTTTTTTTATTTGCTCATATATTACCACAACAGAAAACTTCCAGTTGGAACAAAATAAAGATTTGTCTAATCTGACATCTGATTTGACTACAGCTAGATGATTTCCCTACCTATTTGCAAGTAAAAGATGAAGACACTTCCTCTAGAATATGAAATGCTGAGACTGTATTATGTTTCTGACTCCAATCAATTTGCTATCAATCTAAACAGGTAAGTTTCATAGATTGCTTTGTTCTATGTGTTCTAAACCTGTTGACCAAAACGACTTATTATATTCAGGTAGATTCTGATTATAAGGTATTTCCCCTTAGAAGAAAACATGAAAGAGTTTTTATTGTACAAAGTGATAAATAGTGCTTAAGGCTTAATGAATTTAAACTTTATACTCCTCCACTAAGTGTGCATAATACTTTCTGAGGATGTTGGTAATTTTAGTAACTTAGTTTCTCTATATCTGTTATAACTTAATACTCCAATAGACACCAATGTACATGTGTCATTCTTGAAAGTTTTGGCCTCTTTTCTCTTTTGGTTCTTGACTTCCCTATGATGATTTTTTAAAAATTATTATTATCATTATTATTACTATAGCTCCATGTAACAACTCAATAATTTTGTAAATGCTTGGACATAGATTTGATCCTATAAGAATCTTTAGCTGTAAAACTCAAATGTCAATATATTTCAAGAAAGAGAATGGTACTTAATAACAATGCTGGAAGAAGAATGTAGCTCATTCTTCTTGGATGTTCATCCAGAAAACTGAGAAAGGATAGTATCATTATTGAACATCTTTATTTTTTTCCATCTGTCAAAGTATGATTTAGCACTTCTTTTTATCTTAGTGTTCACTTTGATCTCTGTCTTCTCCCATCAGACATTTCAAATAGATATTTAAATGGACAAAGTGTCATACTCATAATGTCTGCCTTGCATACTTTCACCTGAATGCCATTATTCATGTAAGCATGGACTATTTATTTTCTGTTTAGGTTTGCATCCTTTAAGATATAAGCATAGAGTATATAACATTCTGTAATACATTGAGTTTGTGTTTGTTTTTATTGCAATTTACAACAAACCCTGGAAAGATCTATAAGGAGAGGAAGTGTTGGGATCTTACAGTATACTAAGAAGCATAGTAGCATATTAAATAATTCTTTGATGTATTCAACAAATATTTGGTGAATCATCAGCGTTGTGGAGCTTACAGCTGATTTAACAGATGACAAAATGTCACTCTAACACACACTGAGGGACTCCATTATCTTGATGATCCATGAAAGACCCCAGTTCTTAAAGCATTACTTACTCTGTGTGGACTTTTTATTTAAATGCATTAAAGGAAACAGTAAGTTTGCAGATTGTGAATTATACAAAGAGGATTTGAATGTGAGAATGGAGGTGTTTAAAGCTATCCTCAAGCACATCCTAGATGAAAGGATAAGAAAACCTAGGAATGAATGAAACTCTATAAAGTAAAGTCAAATAATTCTAATGATCTGGAGTTTGCAGAAGCCTGCTAAATGGATGATAACAAATGTTCATTCATGTGTGTTAAGCACTGTGATGTTTTAAATGATTAATTTCATTTAATTCCCATAAAATTCTTTTAAAATAATTTAATAAAGAAATAGATTTGTTTTTAAGCATCACTATGTACACATAATTTGGAATCATGTTTTGTATCTTCAGAATTCAAGTCCAGTCAGTCTTCTCAGCAGCAGTTCTTCCTACTTCCCTTCAAGGTTATAACTGGCTTGATATTACATAGTGATTGAATAGCTCTACGTTCTAGTCTTTCATATCTTTTGAAGAAATAATATGACCTTAATGCTGCAGATGTTTTAAGTTTTCTAATAAGACTCTCTGAGTTGTGCTTTAGAACTGTAGGTTTTCAAAGATTCTGCCAAGTGAGTTCTATAATGTTTGGAAGCAAACGTCTACATTAATGTGATAGTGGCACAATTTCATACTCTTGATTTACTAGTAAAATGACTAGCACATATATGTCTAACATTTTCTTAGCACTTGATTTTGTGCCAATCACTATGACAAGAGCTGTGAAAGTGTACAAAGGTAAGTTAGTAATAGCCCTTCCACTATTTTATTTAGAATTTAATCTGAGAGGCACAAAGGTAAAAACCTCTAATGTTTCAAATAACAGGCAATGTGGGATATGGTTTTCAAGATAAATGCAAGCAGACTGGATTGGAAATACATTAAGTGGTGGATTTTCTTTCAATGTGAAAGGCAAAAGATGAGATAGAGTATACGACAAAGCAAATGAAATGATAAATAGTGTTAAAAATGCAAACATTGGATAGTGATAATTCTATGTAATAATTAGTAAGATACACAAATAAAAGTTGATAACTGTATAGTAATTTTGGTTCCAAACTAACATATAGGCTTACAATCATGCTTGGATCTTGATTATTTTTCTGATGTCACCTCATATGAAAAAATATGTATGACTTCTTTGTTCTCTCAAAATAGTAAACTTTGATTATGTGCAACATTTTAAAATGTAATCACATTACACAAAAGTTTAAAAATCCCAGAAATATGACTGAATTATATATGCTATAAGGAAAATAAATGTAGAAAATGTATATAATTTAAATTTCAGCCATTAAAATCGTTGGGATTCTATTTCTCTTAGTCTAAATATAAAACATAATATCACTCTGAGTTTGAAACATTAAGTGCTTTAATAAAGAAAATTAATGATGGGTCTGTTATGTTTTCTATACAATAAGATAATTTATGTGCTGTATTTATAGAATGTTATCAGACTTTACAATTTAGTGTCAATTGTTTTCATTTTTGAAAAGATGGATATACTTAGGTATTTATATCTTCTCTAAGAATGTTTCTTTTCACTGTGGTAGCCTTTTTCTACTCTGCAAGTTTCAAAGAATATTGATTCATCTTTCTCAGTTCAAAGAACCCATCTTATTGTAGATACTGAAAACTTTGCAACCACAGCATAACCAAAATGACAGTCATTATGCCTTTTAAAATTATTGAATTTAAGCCACAAAAATGAGTTTGAAATACAGAAGACTGCACAAACCACTCTGTCTTAGGTTTCTTTCTTTAAAGTGATATCAAAATGTTAACTGTATTATTAGGTGTAGTGTAGATTAAATTTGAGAAAATATTTCAACTATACACTGAAAAAAATTGAGCACATAAAGGATGTACAATAAATAATATTGGACTAAATGGAATTAAGTTATGGGGGTTTAAATATACTATGCTTATATTCATGGGTAAGTGCTTATGAAAAATGATTATCTCTCAGAATATGTAGCCTTTTCATAAATCTATCTACATTAACATTTTATAGCCATATCATTAAATATGAATGTATACATCAAAGACTTTACTTCCAGTAGAAGAGGTACCTGGAACAAGAACATGTCTCCAGCATTAACAATGTTGCCTTATTTACTAATTTATCTACTTGATAAAGACCCTCATATATTAAGTTTGGAGTACTGAGATGTTAGGGAAATGGATATAAATAACCCTAAACTACTAATGACTACTAATGTAAATGAACTTTTAGCTTGCATGATGAACCAGAAGTAACAATATAATTTCTGTATATGCAATGTGCCAGAGTCCTGTGTAACCAATGATTTGGATTGTGACCGACAGACAGGAAAGGAACACTTACACTGAAGGTTCACTGAAGGGTATACTTCAAGAAAATCGTACTTTAAAAGTCATCTATGGATTTGTGGAAAAGTCTTCAGTTGGTAACATGTCATAGCTTATCACTAATACTTCTTGTTACTCTATTTCACCTTATGTTTCAACATTCTGATGTAAAGAGAACAAGTCATCCATGTCAGTGTGTCAGAAAACTTGTGGACTATTCGTTTAACTAAGCAAAGATGTGTCACATTGTTTATTCTGCATTTGTGATAATTAAATAAAATTAACCTGAGCTCAGAGAAGCAGGGTTAGCAACTAGCTGACAGAAAGTAGCAGGGAGGAGGTTAGCATGGTTTTTTTAGTTGGGGCAATGTGGAACCAGAGAGGTTTCAGGGGTGCCCCCAAATGGAGAAAAAATTAGCCAGTTGTTGCTCTAACTCTCTGAGCTCTCATGTTTTTGCCCTAACTTTTGAATCTTCAGCTTTATTAGAATGAGATATTTAGTTAAAGGTACAGAGCCACTATCTGGGGGACAGAAACCCCTCAGGCTAAGGTCTTGGGAGCCCATAGCTGGTAATTTAAAGTGCAGCCACTGTGACTAAGGTAGAACAGTAATACCCCATAAAATTTTAGTTAATTCTTTCAGTTTTGTTAGATTTTTTTTAAAGTAAACAGGTGATTACAGATGGAAAAAGGCAGGTATCTCTCAAAAGGCACTTTGCTTAAAGTTTTCCCTGAAACCAGAATCCCTCACTTCATGGCTTTTTCTTCTCCCTCAACAGATCTTGCCACTGAGAACAATTTGTCTTTAGCTCTGTTGTTATTTTTCACAAATAGGGATGGAGTTAAATAAAGTGTCTGAGGCATTTCAGCATGCTTCATTTGCCAACGGTGCTGTTTTGTAATGAAAACTTCAGTTTAAAACTGCCAAGGATGGGTTCTGTTTCTCTAAATTCACAGACATGTTTTGTCTAACACTGGAAATCTAGTTCCCCAGCTCTGATACTATTAAATGATGGAAAGATAATTCCATACTATGTCCATTAACTCAAGTGTAATATATGTGACAGCATAAGCCAAATAATGACATAATTTTGTCATTAGCTGCTTAATAGATTTGTCAGGGTTCTGAGTGGATAAAGATGCAATAATTTACTTACATCATTGGCCAAAGCTTGTGTGAAACTGTATATTGCTTTTCTCAAGGTAAAATAAGTTCGCAACTGTAGAAATTGCTATGTGAGCCAAATCTTGGTAGGCTTTCAAATGTGGTCTGCAACCTATAGCACAATATATGAAAGCATAGTGTTTTACAAAGGTATATACCTCTATATACTTTATATAAAGTATGCCAGTTAATTCCAAAGTCATGGTATTAGCAATGTACCTCAATTGCAATTGTGCACATGTGCTTTATCTGCTAATTTTTCTCTCTTACATAAATTCTTGGTAGTGCTAAGTAGCATTATTTCCACATATGTTTTGCTTTGTTGGATATGTCAAATTCTTCCTAATAATGGAACCAGGAATACAAAGGAAGGAGTCTTCCTAAAAGCCTCAGAAATATTATGGACTTGATGTATATGCTATTTCCATGACATATCATTCTCCCCAAACAGATTTTCTTTTAACATGTAAATATACTTATTACATCCTAATAGGCCCCATTTCTTACCTCATTTTTACACTGGCTCCTAAGTATAGGTTTCTTCTAAATATTATCTAAATAATATCTGAATAATAATAAGATGTAGATAAGACTCCACATCCTGATGACACAGGTTTCCCAATAAACATTTCAAGTTCAAGAGAGAAATATTGAAGATGGGGATGATTTTCATTTGGGAAAATCCGAATAAAATGTGTATTACATCATGAAGTTCTAAAAGGATCTCAGCATCCCTAAGGTTTTGATGGACACATCTTTCACTGAAGCTCTGAGAGATTGTAAGAACTGCAAATATTCTAGCCTGAATTTTCATAAAAGTAGTTTGTATGTGAGGAACTGAACTAATTGTACCTTTGTGGATTCGTTTGTGATGGCCCCTGATGGCAGATCTCCTTAATGAC
The DNA here is from genome assembly GCA_004026605.1 of Ondatra zibethicus. Lineage (NCBI taxonomy): Eukaryota > Metazoa > Chordata > Mammalia > Rodentia > Cricetidae > Ondatra > Ondatra zibethicus. The sequence goes on from PVIU01020487.1 coordinate 8,338, forward strand.
TTTTCCATTTCATTTCTCTGTTCCCAAGATATACTATGACATATTTTGATGTTCAAGCTGCAACAGTCACAGATCCAGAGCTTTGCTCTGTATATTATTAATCATGTTGTCACTAAATATATGCTCAATCTATTTTCTTACTATTCTCATTATTCCTATCAATCCCTACTTCTATTTGTTGCTGTGATCTATGAGTCTCCTACATGTGTCTGATATGAGTTGAAGCATTTTGAACATAGCCAAAATTCTTACCTCCAATTTTTTCAACCCAGTACCAAAATTTAGCATTACCTAAACATGGCATTTGATATTCTTCTCTTGAATATTTTAAACATTTTTTTTTCTTTTACTGGCATTACTCTTTCTATATTTCAGCTACTGATTCTGTAATATATAATCAACTCAATGATAATCAATCTGAAATTTTTGTTCCTTTTTGTATGCCATTGTCTTTTTACTGCTTGAATTATCTCATAACTCTCCAAGCAATGTCAATTGCTCCATATTTGTCATTTTGTAACTTGTATTGTTCATCTGCATTTCACCAAGTTAGCATGAGTATTGCAGCATTCACTTATTATAATGGCACTGAATATTACAAATTCATGAGATGTATAAGAACAATGTGTAGTGATCTAGCTGCCCTCACTCCCCCTGACCGACAGCAGAACTTCCTTGTGGTCTGTAATTGACAAGGATGGTTGTGTTCTTTCTGGCTGGTGATTTTCCACAGAAGCAGTAGAGGTATAAAAGGCTTTAGCTCGGGGCAAAATAAAGGTTGCTGTTCTTCTACCTAAAAAGAAGACTCCATGTCTCAATCCCGGCACCCCCAGCCAGTCTCGGCATCTAGGCTGTGCTGGTGTGGCAAGTGGAGGTTCCATCAAGATCTGGAAAGTGGAGATTCGTGAACAGGGTCTCTCGGTCTGCCAGGTAAATCGAGGAGCATATTGGGGAATGTAATGTGGTTTTTTTTCATCCCCAGAGATACACTGAGGGAATCCTCCAAAAGATTAGCAAGTATAAAGAAGAGGCAGGAGGGTGAATTGAAGGCCTCAAAAACTAACTGAAACTCTTAAAGCAAAAAGGCACAGAAGTAACAAGGAAGACAGCCGAAGATTTCATACAAACAATAGATCAAGTTAGACCCTGGTTTATTATGGGAGGGGGTTTAAATGTTCCAGACTGGGAACAAGCCAAATCAGATTAAAAGGAGTATGTGTTTCTCTATCTCCAGAGATGCTCTGAGCAATGCCCTCCGGAAGACTGGCCAGTAGGGAAGTAATAAATTGGAGGCAGGAGGGTGAATTGAAGGCCTCAGAAAGATAGAATGTGTACAGATGTATGTTATTATGTTGATTGTGTTATCTTTTGTTTTCTGGACTGGAGAAAGACCTTTGATTCTGGGAACTGCTAAGAAAGGTATTTTGACTTTAAAATATGGGCCTAATGATTTGATGTTTTGGAAAAGAGATTCTGCTTTTGTCTCCACAGAGGACGAGAACCTGTGGATTCATTGCAAATTTATGTGGTTTGATTCACCGAGACCCCCTGAAATGTTGATGTAAAATACCCCCAAGAATGCAGCACCCCCACTCAGGAGGAAGTAGCCAGACAGGTTGACGATGCCCAAATTAAAGTGGGGCCCCTTCAATGGTTCTGGAGCAGGAGCATCGAGCCTGCTTCCCTGTGTTCTGCTACGCTCCATGCACCAGTTTGGACTTGGAGCGAGTTCGGCCGGGGCCAGAAGGCAGCTGGAGCAGAGCTTTGCTAGGCTGCTGCTGCAAAAGGCATGTTGCCCTGGCACAGTCAGTGCCCAGCCTGGGGGACACCATGATGGTGTCAGGAGTATCAGCAAATATGGCAACAAGTGCTGGACCATAGAAGGCAACGTTCTCCTTTTAAGGATTCCTGCTGCCATGCCTGTGCCAGATAAGGATGAAGGGTGCATCCCTGTTGTTCTGTATCGGCAGAGGAGAGATTCTGGAATCACTGCAGCTGTGATTGCCATTATTGCTATCTCTGCCACCGCAGATACTGCTGCCAGAATTGCTCTCTCCCAGACTGTGCAGATGGCTGAGACTGTCAACCAGCTAGCTGAAAGAGTCAGCAATGCATTGTACATTCAAAATGGTCTTAATGGACATATTCAATTGGGCATATTGACTTTAAATCAACAAGTGGCTCTGGTTCAGGAGCAATTGGACTATCTTTGGACTTTTCAACAGTTAATCATGTATGAGCGTTACCCATGGCACTGTATTGCATGCTTCTGCTACTGTTATGGAACGCAGCCATCATATGAGAGGGGTTTTGAATACTGCTTTTGTTAATTTTACCACCCAGTTAGTGCATGCTAGATGGTTGCAGCACTGGTCTGGCTCATTGGCGCTGTCAGTCCTGGGGATACTTGGTTTAGGACTATGTGTCTGGGTAGCCACGGATGGGCAATACTTTGGGGCAGGATGCCACCTAAGACAGGAAATATTAGAGGGCTATTCCCCATGACAGGCAAGGTATTCCATCCAAAGTAACAAGACAGACACTGTTTATTTTATAAAACAAAACAGGGGGAGTTGTTGTGATCTAGCTGCCCTCACTCCCCCTGGCAGACAGCAGAACTACTTTGTGGTCTGTAATTGACAAGGATGGTTGTATTCTTTCTGGCTGGTGGTTTTCCACAGAAGCAGTAGAGGTATAAAATGCTTTAGCTCGGGGCAAAATAAAGGTTGTTGTTCTTCCACCTAAAAAAAAAGCCTCCATGTTTCAATCCCAGCTCCCCCTGCCAGTCTCGGCATCCAGGCTGCGCTGGCATGGCAACAATGAAGATTTCAATAATTTCCCATATCATCCTGAACAAGAAAACATGCAAATTGTTCCAGTTAGGACAGTAAAGCCAATATTCTGGCACAAAAGTTGCAGTCAGTATGATGACATATTTCCTATCTTCTTGTTAACTTAAAATGAATCTCTTACACAGTTGGCAATAGTTAACCACTTTAATAAACCACAGAACTTGTCCTAGAGGTCCTGTTTATCTTAATCTCCACAGATAATAGACACAGATGTTTGAAGCAAACAGAATAAAGTATGGAACAAAAGTACTTCTCTGTAGTGCCTGAATATTTGTGTGCAAATAGTATTTTATGAGATAGACTGGTACTGAAAACTCAAATTTTATCTTTCTTGTCAAATTTAGAGCATTTTATCAGTGGCTATTCATCACATTTTATCAGCATGATGTAGAATTAACCAAGATTGAATTACTTATACTATACAGTTAGTTGCAACATCCCAATCCAAACACAATTAGAACAGATAACTTTTTGTAAATACTAGCTTAACAGGTTGGAATTTGCTGGATTATTGTCGAAGTCTATTGTGTTTAAAATTTTTGATGCTTGCAAGTTATCTAGTGAACAATTCATATAATGAATTAGGTGGCAGAAGAAAATTGGTACAAGTTAAAAAGAATCTTAAGAAAATTTCCTTTGCACATTAGTTGAGGAATATAATAAGACAGATCAGTTTTAAGTATTTAGCAGGTTGATATCAGAAATTGTTCTAAGTACAGAGAATAAATTAGACCCATCTGTGAGTATCTTAAAGTTTAACAGGAAACAAAACAAAAACAAATAAGCATCATGTAAAAGCTGCTTAAAATATGAGAAAATGGGACTAAGAGCACAACAGTAGAATGCTCATCTAGCATGTGAAAGATTCTGTGTTAGATCCTTATGAGGGCTAAAATACAAAGCAAAAAGGAAGAAAACAAAGACGAAAGGAAAGAGACTGTGAGAGAGAAAGAGTAATAAAGACAAGGAAGTGTGATCACAAAAACCAAAACTCTCTTCTCGAGTTTATTCTTGGGTAAAATTGAAGTGCCATGGCCCAAGAACACAGATTTAATTATCTGAGTCTATGTTACAATTCAAAGCAGTTTCATAAGGTTTTATAGTAACAGAACAAAGAAAGTCAAGGTATATAAAGTGATTCACATAAAATTATGCTGTTAAATATATAAAACAAATTATTTTTCAAGGAGTAATTCTGTTTTGCAACCATGGACAAAATCAGCTCCTCCCCATTGTAGTAGATGATACAATAGGAAGAATAAAGCACTATATTGTAACTCTGACCCAGACAAAACAAGAGACACTGGAAGGGGAGATTTATGTTCTGCTGCCCTTCAGTTGTCAGAGGATTAGAATAGATCTCAAAGAGCTACAAAATTCCTCAGGAATTCCATGTCAGGGGAAGAAAAGAGCTCCATTGTAAACCCAAGGAGAAAGTTGCCTCCCAAGAAGAGACTTCACACAGTTAAATTAACATATGCATATTTGCTGGCTTTTGTTTAATCTCTTTTATAAAATTTCAATGCTACTCCTGACACCCCAGAGAGATACCAGGATTCTTTTTTTTTTCTCCAGTTTGGACAAACATACACATCCATATAACAACTTGTGTTATGGAATATTCCTTTATATGGTGTGAGATATGTCACTGGGATTTGTTTAATAAAAAGTTAAAAGCCAATAGCTTGGCAAGTTTTTTGGGGCAGAGAGGGTGTTGGGAAGAAGTCATGGAGAAGACAGACAGATGTAGAATAAGCTGAACACACAAAATCTGATAGAGGTAAAAGATGTGATAGAATAAAGATCTATAAAAATATGGGTTACTTTACATTATAAGAGCTAGTTAGAAATAATCCTATGCTATCAACAAAGATTTCATAATTAATAAAATGTCTCTGTGTGGTTATTTGGGAGCAGACTGGTAAGACAGAAAAATCTGCTTGCAAAGTTGTTTTCTAATTTTGTTTTTGGTATGATGAATTCATGAATACAATTTCCCTGGTAACAACTTCTCTTATCTTCAAAGAACACTTTGTTCAGTGAGGCATGTACATACATTCATATAGTTGTATATTTTTGAATGATTATGTATAAAGATGGTTAAAAAAGGAATCCTGCACTGTGCTGAAGGTATAGAAATCCACTTACACAGGCACACCACTGTAGGAATTCCAGGAATCTGCTTGAGTGGAACTTCTGTGAATAAGACTTAACGTAGACAAATAGGATTTCTGGAATAAAGGTGATGTTGAGCATTTGTACAGAGGTGTAATGATGAACACTAAGTGTATTATTGCTGATTTTGATACAAGATGCATAATTGGGACTAAGTTACGTTAGAAAATGCCTCCTGTCTCTCCTGTTACTTGTTCCCAATAGGAAAAAGAGAGAAGAAGAAATCTGACTGGCATGACTGCAAAATCTAGGTATTTTCCCCATCCATTTTCTGTAAGCTGTTTCTTCATCAGAGTGTAAGGAGATATGACTATAAAGGCCAAGGCAAAGAACATTAATCAGTTAAAGGAATTCAGCAAAAGGAGGAAAGGAAAGTGAGTAAAAGACAAAGTGTCAGGTCACAGAAAGATGCAGCAGCAGTGAGAATCCAAATTATGGTCCTATACAGTTCACGATGCAGTTTACAATGCTGTCATTGTGAAAGCAGCATGTGTCCAAACAAAGCCTTCTTTAATTTGAACTTTCTCTGCCTAGTGAACACCGTTTTCTCCAATTTTATTGCAAAGTCTGTGTTGCTATACTATTATATCTATAGAAGCCCCTGGTTTTTCATTTGCACTCCATTTTAATTTTTTTCAATAACAGTCTATGACACACATGTAAAAAGCCACTGTAATAATTTTCACAACAGACAAATATCTTTCTCTTGTTTTGTGAAACAATTACCACATCAATGGTCTTGAAATCTGAGGGAATTCCCTTTGAACCAATATGGGACATTTGTAGCTTCTTATCACTGCAAAAGCCAGACAAAATAAAGGCAATGCCAAGTGCATGTCATCTCCTTTCCAGCAGAGGGACCAGAGCTGCCTTTGGAATGAACTCTGTGCTGCCTGTGGGTAGCTCTATGTTTACTGATGCAGCACTGGAATCAATGTGAAGTATCTAGCTCTGTGGCCTTCCTGCTGACAGTTCTGTTGTTGCTATTGTGTATTTATCTGGATTTGGCATATTGTTCAGCTGTATACTTTCAGCAGGAATATGACACAAAAAAGAGTCAGTAAATAAGAAAAGGAATTAAAGTTAATGGAGTGTTTAGCTCAGTGATGGCAAAATTCATCTGTAAGTTGACATTCTGAAATCCACAATGAGGTGCAGACTGGCATTAACTAAATATAACATAACAGGTACACACATCAACCAGTTTTCCACTTCCAAATTTTTTTGTTTGTCATGAAAATGTATTAATTTCTGTTAATCACCTGGTTTTATTGCTGTGGCAATTTAACTTTTCTCTGTTTCAGTTCATATGGTAACATTTTCCTGTGTTTATTTGCCTTCTTAATGAAAGCCTGATCATGTACATATGCCACTAAAAGTCTAATATGTAAAAGTCAATGCGGCCTTTTCTCCTTACACTCAGTGAAAATGAGAAAAAAAAGTACATTATGAAACTGCGTAAGTCTCTTAAAAAAATGTTTACTCTGTATTTCCATTACCTGCCTTCTGGTCCCCAGCTCCCACCCTGTATTGTGTTCAGTAGAAGCCAATATCATCTATGCACTTCTTATCCACAAGGAGGCCATGTTTAACTTTTTTTGAACAAAAATAGGTTATAGTAAACAATATTTTGGCATTATATGAAACTCTTTGTGTATACTTCATAACTATTTTCTGTTCTCACAATACAGTTTCATACACACACATACACACACACACAAACAAACACACACACACACAGAGAGAGAGAGAGAGAGAGAGAGAGAGAGAGAGAGAGAGAGAGAGAGAGAGAGAAAGGAGGAAACTGATGGCTAAAGGATTTAAAATGTATCCATTAACTAACAGGAAGAAAATACAATTTTCTTCACCAAATTTTAGAGATCTAGTCATTAATAGGAGTCAGTAATATATGGCAGATGTGACTCCTGAATGAAAATTAAAGCAAAACTCAATAGAATAGCAGCAGAGTTAACTATAGTTTCATAGATTCAACAGGCTCAATAATCCTTCATCAGTTAGCAATGTTACTGCCTCTTCCAACTCAGGGATAGTCATAAGTGACACAGGTGAGTTTTTGTGGAATGGTAAGGGAGGCTTCTAGAGGATTATGGGAGGTTTGTAGTTAAACAAAACCCCCTTAAGAGATCTGCTTTTCTAGTAAACAGAAACCCACATTTAGGATTGTTTACCCAATGGGAATCCTGTTTAACAGTCCAGACTTTTATTTAGGACAATGACACCAGCACTGCTATTTTGGAGAAATGGGTAGGGGGAACTTTGGAGTGGGGAAGTGGGAGGGTTAGGGGAAGAGGGGAGGAGGTGGAAATTTTGAATGGTATTATTTATCAAGCAATAAAAAATAAATAAAAAAGAAAGGATTGTTATGAAAAAAATCTCAAAAAAAAAAAAAAAAGAATCATGGTACACAGGGTGTTAAGGCTGAGAAAAAAAAAACAAAAACAAAGAAAACAGCTATGGTCCCTTGTGTCTCAGCATGTGGTCAAACAGTGCCTAGAGAAGAAAAAGTTTTTTATTAATTGTTTTTAATGACATATTCCCAATTTGTTCAGGAGATCTTGTCTTTTTCTATTTCCCATGTACATTAGATTCATGTATGTCTCTTTTAGGGTCCTCTTTATTGTCTAGGTTCTCTGCGATTATAAATTGTAGGTTGCTTTCTTTGCTTTATGTCTAAAAGTCACTTATGAGTGAGGAAATATGACATTTGTCTTTCTGGATATGGGATACCTCACTCAATATGATATTTTCTGGATCCATCCATTTGCCCGCAAATTTCAAGATGCCATTATTTTTTTCTGCTTTGTAGTACTCCATTGTGTAAATGTACCCCAATTTTTTTTTATTCATTCTTCAGTCAAAGGGCATTTAGGCTGTTTCCAGATTCTGGCTATGATAAATAATGCTGCTATCAACATAGTGGAGCACATGTCCTTGTGGTGTGATTGAGCATCCTATGGGTATATACCCAAAAGTGGTATTGCTGGGTCTTGAGTGTCAGGGTCCGATGCCCCAACATAAACTATTTTTCCCTTTCTGGACCGGTGTGGAGGTATGGGAATAATTGAGACACAGTTCACACAGCAATATCGGAAGGGAGTCTCAGGCTTCATTCAAATCCTGAAGATCACCTGAGTTTATTATTCAAATACCTTTTATTCCCCAAGGTAAACTAAGGTGGAAGTTTACTAACATTCTGTTTCCTGGGAAGCAGGACTACAGTCACGTCTGCAGCTCTGTCACTAGCTTGGAACTAACACCTCTTCGTAGGCAATCTACATAATTACAAAAGGAAAGGAGCAGCATATCCTGAGCTTTTGTTAAGTTAGTGACAGCCTGTCTGGAAGGGTACATGAGTGCTCTGGATAACCAAACCATGGCCCAAGAACTTGGCTGTCACACCGTATAGAAATATGGGCCTAAACTTGAGGTAGGTTGTTTCCTAATTTTCTGAGAAATTGCCATACTCAAATCCAAAGTGGCTCAACCAGTTTTCATTCCCACCAACAAAAGCAAAGGACACAGTCTACAAGAAAAAACAGCAGTCTACAGAATGGGAAAAGATCTTCATGAACCGAACATCAGACAAAGTGTTGATCTCCAAAAACTGCAAAGAACTCAAGAAATTGGTCATCAAAAGAACGAATAATCCAATAAAAAATAGGTACAGACCTAAACAGAGAACTCTCAACAGAGGAATCTAAAATGGATGAAAGATACTTAAAGAAATGTTCAACCTCCTTAGCCATCAGAGAAATGCACATCAAAACAACTCTGATATTCCATCTTACACATGTAAGAATGGCCAAGATCAAAAACACTGATGACAACTTATACTCAAGAGGATGTGAGGTAAATGGAACACCCCTCCAGTGCTGGTGAGAGAAGAAAAAGTTTAAGGACATTATGAAGGAATTTGGAAGGTGTTCAAGATGATGCTTGACTAACTTCAAAATATGAAAATAATTTTAACTGATATAAATCCTACAGTGAGACTCCAATTCAGAAAAGGCTCTAAGCTTTAAGAAGTATTCCAAGTAAATAAAACTTAGTTGATCAAATATAATGAAAGTTTATACCCAATATCCAAAATAAGAATTGAGAACACCATAAGCCCTATTCAACATCCCTGAACAACTGCATGTGAGCTCATTACTCTTACTCTCAAACTCCCCTTCTTAAATTACTTGATTTTTTTTCAGTTTGTTTTGTTTTAACCTTTAACCTACAAACTTTCACCTGTTTGTAACAGGAAGAGCAGGTTGCTTGTCATGCTAGCTGCCTGGCTAGCTTACACCTGAAATAATCACATAGAAACTATATTCATTTAAACACTGCCTGGCCCATTAGCTCTAACTTCTTATTGGCTAATTCTTACATCTTAATTTAACTCATTTCTATTAATCTGTGTATTGCCACATGACTGTGGCTTACGGACAAGATTTTAAACAGCATCCATCTCGGCAAAAGGTCCATGGCATCTCTCTCTCTGCCCTTCTTCCCAGCATTTAGTTCTGTCTTCTCTGCCTACCTAAGATCTGCCTTATTAGGCCAAGCAGTTTCTTTATTGACTAACCAATGAAAGCAACACATGAACAGAAGGACCTCTACACTACCTGTTCATTATATTTGTCTTATAATACCAAACAAAATATAATATTAATTTTCCTGGCTTAATGTTTTATATAGCTGTAAGTGTATTTGTATCATTTTATAATTTCTTAGAAAACATACTTTGATTAAAATTGGAAATACTGTATTTGTTTAATTTTCATTTGTTTTTTATCTGAAGGGGTAAAATTATTATGTCTAGAAGTACTCAGTTTTCATTCAGGTTCCATGTAGGAAACTTCTAATTTCTCTTTGGCAATAAGTAATTTGTAATTTTTATCTCTATCTACTTGAATGCTATATCTATCTTAGATTTTTTCAATTATTATATGAATTCATGTCTTGCCTGCATGCATATCTGTGTGAGGTTGTTGGATTCACTGGAACTGGAGTTACAGATAGTTTTGGAATGTCATTTGGATGCTGGGACTTGAACACAGGTTCTTTGGAAGAGCAGTTAGTACACCTAACCACTGAGCCTTCTCTCTTGCCCCTTAAATTTTCTTTGGAACTAAATTTTTTGAATAACTGTGTATATTGACACTCATTTTTACTTCATATACTACATCACAGAAACACAGATATATGTATCCATGTGTTTAAATATAAATGGATGCATGTGTGTATACATGCATGTGTCGTTTGATACATACACAGATAGACTAGGTAGATTCAGCAGCCAATAAGCTTGTGTTTTTGGGGACAGAGAATTTTGAAGATTGAATGGAAGTATTCAAGAAAATTCTAGCACATTTGAAACTACAATTTTAAAGATGAGCTTTAACACTAAGGGTTGATTAGAACTTACATTTGTTGTTCTCTTCATCCCATCTAGTAAGTGACTTGATAAGAGTGAATTATAGGAAAAGCTGGTACTGGGAATCATGGATCAAAACACACATATGAAGTATCATATAGAGAAGGTAAAAGTGACTTTGAGAGGTTTTCAAAGAGTCTTGAAGCTTTGTAATACCCTTCAAAAAGAATGGCAGTAGGACCATAATCTATCCACAGTGCCTGAGCTAGCATGTTAGAACCTATCCCTTATAGTGGGGAAAGGCTTGGCCCTGCTCCAACATAAAGTGTCAGATTTTGTTGACTCCCCAGAGGAGCCCTTACCTGTTGGAAGGAGAGGATGGGAAGTGGGCTGTGGGAGGCAAGGGGGGGGGTTGGAGGAGGGGTGGAAGGGAGAACTGTGGTTAGAATATAAAATGAAATTATAAAATAATGAGATATTCGAGATGGAAGAAGGAAAGAGATGAGAGCAAGGAAAGTGATATTTTGATTGAGGGAGCCATTATGGGGATAGCAAGAAATCAAGCTCTAGAGAAATTCCCAGGCATCCACAAGTATTACCCCAGCTAAGACCCTAAGCAGTAGAGGAGAGGGTACCAAAACTGGCTTTGGCCTATAATCAGATTGATAAATATTTTAAATATTACCATAGAAGCTTCATCTAGCAAGTGATGGAAACATAGGCAGAGACCCAAAGAGGGGCACTGGGCTGAGCTCCCAAAGTCCAGTTGAAGAATGGGAGGAGTTGTTGTAATGAGGGGCTCAGGCTGCGTTCCCGGCGCCGGGCCCCTTGTGCCATCCGGCTCCCGGTGTATACCCGAAATAATTACACGGAAACTGTACTCATTTAAATACTGCCTGGCCCATTATCTCCAGCCCCTTCTTGGCTAACTCTCACATATTATTTTAGCCCATCTCCATTAATGTGTATCGCCACTTGAGTTGTGGCTTACAGGCATGAGTGTAACAGTGTCCATCTTGTGCTGGAGAAGCATGGCGTCTGCTACACTGCCTTCTCTCTCACAGCATTCCCTTCTA
>PVIU01020487.1:19926-33974 GCA_004026605.1 Ondatra zibethicus
TAAACAAAAAAGAAAGGCTTTCATTTTAACATAGTAAAATTACATATAACAAAACAGTTATCAAGCAAGAATTACAGTTACCACCTATTTTATTTTTTATCATGACAAAGGAAAACTATAACTATCCATTCTTCAACTCCATCAAAGACTCCAGAAGGATAAAATATTATCTAAGTAAACAAGAAATAAGCAACTTCCAAACTCTAGAAATGACAGAGACATCTTGCCGCCTGGACAGTCACCCAAAGTTCCTCTGTACCGTTGGGGCATCCATCTTCAGCCTACAGGCCCATAGTATCCAGGAGACTTTTCCATGAAGCAGGAAAATTTAAAGACAGTTCAGTTACTTTCTTCTGTATCCTGCAGAATGTCTCACAGACTCTTTCATGAAGCAGGAACTCTGAAGGATCATCTCACTTTTAGGCAAGTTTAGTAGTCTTCTCTCTGTGGGTTCTTTGTGTCCAGTTTATGCAACAGTCCAGGCAAGAGCAGTTTCTTGCCCAATTCCATAAGGAGCCTCTTCGATGCCCATCTTCCTCTTGAAGTAGCTGGTACTGCCAGGAGCAGACGTGTCTCATTGTCATGAAAAGTCCTAACTTATTAAAACATTAAATGTCATGTTCTGTAGTCTTTGAAAGATATGAAGAATGTCTATCTGAAATATATCTATGCACATCTAAAAAATCTAACTAACATGACTATCAACTTGACTATATCAATGATTATCCATTAACAACCTATATTTCCTAATTATACATTACATTTTTAAATGAACTACACAATCACAATACCTTAATCAATATCAAAAATACATATATATAACAGAATTGACCTTAAATTTATAGCAATAAAGCAAAATTTATACCGATGTAAATTATCCATATCTATATCATCTCCCCCTTTAAATTTAAAGAACATTTAGAAACAATATTTGGGAATATGGGCGTAGTTACTTCTCTCCAAACTTCTTCCTGCTGTATGGGGGCGCTGTCAATCAGGTCTTTCATGGTGTATCCTGCTTATCTCAGTCACCAGTTGAGTGAAGTAATTTTTTGAAGGTGTTCACAGTGACCTTCAGGAGGGCGTGGTCTATCAAACCACATTGGTGTAGAAGGAATCCACAGCATCTTATCCTCTGTGAAAACAAAAGAAGAACCTCCTTTCCAAAGCACCATATCCTTAGACCCAAATTTTAAAGCCATTATGCCTTTATGATAATATCCAGGCTGGTTTAGCTTAGCAGCCCAGACAATGAAACATCTCTCTGTACTTAGCTCCTTTACAGTCAAAAAATTCAAAGAAAACACAATAAAATACATAATCCAGACATTCTGTGAATTTTCCATTTTTACGTGGCTTATTTTTCTTTTCTCTCTCTCTCTTTTTTTTTAAAAATCTATGGCTATCTGTAAAGACTTTACCCTTTTATTTTAAGCATTTAACTTTGACTCTCTATACTCTTTTCTCTTTTCTCCCAAGCCTACGAACAGCCATCCAACAGTGTGACCCATTTAGAGGTCTTTTATGTCTGAATCTGTCCTATTGTGAATCTGTAATTCTTTACTATCCAGGAGCATTTCTTAAAATGTTAAGCACACCTTAAAAACTTAAGTTGCACCATGTAGGAGAAATAAGGTACTGCCTCTTTCTGTCCTGTCTAAACCTTTTACTGCGCTTTTTTTATGATAATTACGATCCTGCCTGAGATTAGCAAAGTTCAGCATGGCGGAGCCAGAGCCGCTCCTGCCTCAGAGCCAATTGGTGCCCCTGAGCTGAGCACAATTCCAAGCACACAGCAGTCCATATTGCCATCAAGCAAGCCAGAGCACTTTAGTCAGAAATCCCATGCAGATAATCTGTCTCCAGCGGGAGCCAGAGGTGGTGCTGGCAGCATAGCCCAGAAAGCCGGCATTTTAAAACCGCCGCAGCTTTTTTACTGATTTACTTCTGTTTCATCTCAATATTGAGAAAGGAATATGGTGGTAATTACATTTACACATTTTCTTGCAGTTGAAGAACATAGTGAAGGACTTGTAAGGAAATTTTCTCTGCAGCACCCTGCTAGCAAACAGCAAAAACTCTGTTAAACTCTGTATTCTTTTTGAAGCTCTCTCCAGTCCTACCACCCCCAGTGCACACAGTGCTGTCTAGTGGTACCTTGAGATCCTGACTTTCAAAAGGAAAACAAGAAGAAATGAGAAAAAAAAAAACTTTAGGACAACTTGTATTTTCCTTTTTAGTTTTTGATTGATATGGAATGAAGAGTTGCATTGTCTTTGAGAGGACAATTGCTTAGTAAGATTGAAGGAAGGGAGAATGGCATTATTATTTGTTGACTGAACAACATGAAATAGAAAATCTTTATGGGAAAATTTAATGTGATTATGACACAATTGAGTAGAAATGAATTTCCTCACTCCACAATCCTGAAAGTTCAGTAATTATTACAATTGTACAATATGTACAGTTTCAAATAATATGTATTGTATGTATAATTTCAAATATTTGAAAGGTAGACCAGTAAAAAAGGAAAAATGGCATATCCAGTAAAAACAATGACAAATAATGGGACTACCTTAAGAATATAAATAGTAATTATGACCCTACAGTTAATATCAATTTGTCATCTATTATTAGAAACAAACGTCAGTATATTTTCATTTTAAATTCTTGTGTATTACCTAAATGATCTTTTACTCATCAGTTTTATTCTTTTTTCTATCTCAAAGTTTTATCACATAAAATTCTATTTCATTTATTATTCTCTTTTCAATCATGGGTTTGTCTTATTCTAACTCTATCAGGAAGTAAACGAAATTTTCATGCTCTTATTAAAAACACATAAATAAAAGTCAGCTCCTACAATGTTCTACAGAAACTGTAGTCTCATCCAGGAAGAATGGGAGGTAATTGGAAATAATTGTAATTTATTATCATTATTATTATTATTGTTAGTATTAGTAGTAGTAGTGGTATATTGTCAGCAAACTTCCAATAAATTCTCCACAGGTAGATAGTATGTATGCACTTCTATACATGAAATATATATTCAAAAATATATAGCTAGATATAAATACATATGCCTGCATATTTACCTCTCAAATGGGTAGGGGAGAAATAATTTTATGGTAATATTTATCTAATGGTATGATTCTTGACAGTTGAAGTTGCTAGAGTCAGTACCATAATTGCTTTTTTTTCAGTTTGCTTGATTATCAGCACTAAGTGCCTTTGATGATTATTAGAATGTCACAGGGCACTTGTAACCACCTCTCTGAAATGGTAATGGAAGAATGCCTGAACTATTCAAACTAGTAATGACTCATCCTAAATATTAAGGCAACAACTATTTTAGATTTTTAAAAATGTTTCTGTAGACAAAATTAATTTAATTTTTGATAGAAATATCTTGCTTCTTTTCAAACTGTAAAGACAAAGGAAAACATAAAAATAAGTAATAATAAATGAGAAGTGTGAGAAAAATCCCATCATTTTAACTTTGCAAATGTTAATTTCTATTTTAAAATGTCTCATACTAGACAACTCTAAATTTCTGCATTCTGCCTCTAAACATTAAATATGGACAATAAAAAATCTATAATAATAATAAATAAACATATATATAACAACTGTGGCAAATATTTCAGAATATATTACACAAAGCAGCAACAACTATTGAAGCCAAACAAAAGACATATTATACACAGAAAAACAAAACCCATTTCTTCCTTATAAATGGCAAATAATTTAAGGTTGTCAATATGTTAATAAATACAGTTTTGGTATGAAAATCATGACATTAACATTAGTAGCAACCATATGTCACGTATATACCTTGGGTTTGGGGATGCCTTACATCTTCATACATGAATTATTATAATTCTTACAGCTTCTCTGAGATAGATTATTTTTCCTTAGTTAAAAAATATACTCAGGTCCATACAGATCCTTGGATAATGTTACAAGAAAAGAGGTGGCTAACTATGCTGTCCCTGACCATTAGCTTATGTCATTATTTTCTTTCAATTCATATTGTTTTGATGCAATTTTATCAATAATATCAATTTCTTTTGAATGATTGAGACAGCTTAAGTTGAGAATTTAAAATTTTTATTTCATAAAAATACTTTCAAGACAAAATCATTATGTATTGATTCTGCCGATTTGTTCATGAATGTTTTCAGAATTTTGAATAACCATGCAAGGGTCTTGATTTTGGAGGAAGCAGGAAGAAGTCAAGTGAAACTTTTACACCTAGATTCTTTCAAGAAAGACTGATACTTAGGTTTGTGAACACATGAGAAAATGGTGTTTCTATTTAACAGCAGTGTTTGAATGTGGGAGACTTGACTGGGAATTTTTCAGCAAGTGGTATGACTTTCTGATTGTAATCTCTCTTTTTATTTTTGATATTATAGCATAATTGCATCATCTGTCTCTTCCCTTTCCTCTCTAAAAGCCTTTCCTTTATAATCTTTGCTAGCTTTCAAATTCCTGACCTCTTTCTTCATTAACTTTTGTTATATGCATGTGGTCACCCATGGCTTCTGCTTAAGTTCCTGCCTCCAGGTTACTGTCCTGTTTGAATTCATGCTCTGTATTCCTTTGAAGATGGACTATGATGTGAAACTGCAAAATGAAATAAGCTCAATCATTCCAAAGTTACTGTTGGTCATAGTGTTTCATCACAATAGAAATACTAGCTAAGACAAAGTTTAACAACATTCATACCAAAATATTTTTTCTTTCTCCTTAAATTTATTTGCTATCTATCTTATAAGATAGTCTTTATTTGCCTAGTGCCCCATTATTAAACCAGATTATTTTATGTCAAGTCTTTCTCAATCTGTGTATAACCTCCTAATCTCAAGAAATAAATTTTGTTCATCAAAAATAATGAAAGACTTTGAAATAAGCATGAAATACTAATTTTGTTCATTTCTTAAGTAAAAACATTTTGATAGTTATAGGGGTATATAAAGATATATTCAATAATAGGTTCTAAAAGACAAACAAAAATCTTCACTAATTTTATTGACAGATTGTTTTCATTCAAACTTTAAATCTGTCCATTAATGTAACACATACAATTAGGCATGAATGTTTAATAGAATAATTGTACTTGTATCTTCATACTACTGAGAACATTGTTTTTCCAGCATGGCCATTCCAAAGCATATCACAGAAAATCTTTGAGATGATCTTATTAGAAGCTGACATCCTACTTTACCCCAAATATTTATTTAACATTTTTTAAGAGATTTGGTAACTTTCTACAAATTATCCACAGCAAGAACAAAATAAAAATATTTTATTTTATTAATTATTTAGTTCCTGCTGTGCCCAATAAAATAAAACTAAACCTTTAGGAACAAACTGCAAGAAAAGCTAGCAAATTTTTGAAGGAACTTTCCATTGACAATGTCGCTTTGTTTGGAAGAGGACTTTGGTTTCAGTTGTCTTAGAGTTTTCTGATTTCCACTTTTTTTATTGTTTAGGTATTTGTTTGGAAGAGTGCCCTGCAAAGACAATTCTCCAAATCTGGGCAGGTGCATTTGTGCAATTATTCTCTGAATGAAAAGGGAGCAGGCTGGCATTTCAGTGAATAGGTTGTATGACAGTTGTTTACTTAGACTCTATAGACATGTTCTATTCCCAGGTTGCTATGCAAAGGGCTTTTGGATTCTTCCTATTTTTTATTGTTACTTCTGTTCTAAGCAGATGCTGTGTTAAGTAATGGCATGCCTTTTGAAGGGTGTGGATTCAGTTCAGAACAGAATAATGATTTTAAATGTAGTAAAGTGTATATTAGTTATTCTGTATTGCTGTGATAAAATAGCATGACCAAAGCAGTTTACAAAAAGTGTATATTTGGGTATATGGTTTCAGAGAGTTAAGACTTGGTGATGGCTACAAGTGACAGAAGCAGCAGCAGGAACAGGAAACTGAAATTTCATATGTTGATCCAAGAACGCAAAATAGAGTGCAAAATGAAAGTGCCTAGAGGATTTAAACTCTCAAAGCCTACCCCAGTGACATGCTTCCCACAACAATGTCATATATCCTAAATTTCCTCATACAGTACCAACTGGAACTGGATTTTCACATATCAAAACCTCTGGAGAACATTTCTCATTCAAGCCATCACATTCAACTCCCTGCCTCCAACAGTTTTGTGGCAATATTGTAGTACCAAATACATTTAACCCAACTTCAAAAGTTACCATAGTATTTTACTGTCCCAATGCTATTTTAAAAATCCACAGTACAATCTGGTACTTCTGGGACTCAAGAAAATCTCTTAATTGTAAATCCTGCAATATAAAAAGCAAATTGCACAATTTGAACATATAATGATGCAGAAAATGTTACTATTCCAATAGTAGGAATGGGAGTATCATTAAAAAAATTTGGATCAAATCAAAACTGTGACCCAGCAAGGCAAACCTCCAGAACACTGAGTCTCTTAACACAACCTCCTCTCACATAGTGTTCTTCTCGCTATGTTTAGCTTGATTTGGCATGCAGATCATGTCTCTGGTACTCTAACATCTTTGGTTTTCTGCTGCAAAACAAGATTCACAACTTTTTACTGTGGCCTCTCACATCCTCTTGCTGTCTCAGGACCTTTATTCAAGTACCTCTATACCACACACTGCATGCTCTTAGTGACTTTCCATAGCTGCAGAGGAAGAATCCATGACCTTTTCTTCTTATATATTTCATGTTTCTAAAATCAGTGATATGCATATGACATAATCAGAGTATTTATTTAAAAGTATGCTCTGTAAGGGCAGTATGTTCTCAAATCTGGGCAGGTACATTTGCACAGTCATTCCCTGAATGACTTGGGAGCAGACTTGTCACTCACTGAATGGGATGTATGACAGTTGTTTTCTTGTGCTTTATCAAGATTTTCTCTTCTAGAGAGTCTTGGACTCTGTACGTAGCTTTGTTCTGTGCATAGTGGTCCAGAAATGATCATTTCCATCTATTTATCTATCTATCTATCTACCTACCTACCTACCTGACCACACACAACTTGATAAGTACAAGACTCTTTTACAAACTTCTCCACTTCCTGGGGTCTTATGATAGGAATGAGACTTTATATTGTTTTAATAGCAGAATAACTGGGTGTGAAAAGGCAAAATTTTGGTAAACCAGCACTTGAACTATTAAACCAATATTCATAATTATTGTTCTGAGAAAGAGTATACAATCCTTTGCCAACAAAAATTCTATCTTTTAATTAACTCTACAAAGCAATATTTTTATAACTGCATAGACTTTATAGTTCTTTTGCAGGGAGGATGAAACCACTATGGTGTTGTACTTCTTATATGTCTCTGCTCTTTTGAGTCAGTTTAGATATATTAATTTCTACAGGACTATTTGAGCAAACAAAATCTAACTCAATAAAAAGAAAGTACACTGTGGATTCAGATCTGACTTTTTTTTCTGTTTCTGACCATTAGACTTATTAGAAAAATAGACATTGAGTAAAATATTGCATTGGTTGGGACCTCTTTTTCATATATATTTCATTGTCAGTGTTTGATAAGACTTGTGATTATGAAGGAAATGTTCTGCTTTTATACTTCTGTGGCTGTCCATGTTGGGTTGTTTTGAAAAAGAATTTCAAAACAGAGTCAAAAAGGAGCACACCCCTGAAACAACAAGGAAGATAGAAGTGCTCATATTTTAAGACATTTTTTCTTCTTTCTGCCTCCTTTCTCTTTCTGTCTTTTTCTCTCCCTTTCTCTCTCAGTCAAAGAAGCTCAGATTGAGTTTGAAATTGGAATTTGTGTGAGTTAAGGATTTACTGTTATTTTTAAAAGTTACATTCATTAATGGAACTTGAAGATCTCAATCTGTGGAAATAGATGACGATAATTATTTTTTAACATTTTGTAAAAATATCAAATGTTAAGCTGATTGACAAAAAAAGGAAAAGAAAATTTTGGACATATTTAAGTGAAAATTCTAAGTCAGCCTGTTTTGTCTCTGGAGTTGACTTCACTCCAAGTAAATACTTCATCTTAACGACTGTAGTAATGAGAGAAGCTGGCTGCTTATCATCCCAGCCACCCTTGGCTGTGTCCTGCTGCCTGGCTCCCGGTGCCCAGCTAGCTTAAACCCCGAAATAACCACATGGAAATTGTATTAATTAAATTACTGCCTGGCCCATTATATCTACCCTCTTCTTGGCCAACTCTCACTCTTAATCTAACCCATTTCTATTAATCTGTATTCACCATGAGACCATGGCTTACCAGGAAAGATTCAGCGTGTCTAACTTGGCAGCTTCATGGTGGCAGCTCTCTGTCTCTGTTTTCTTCCCAGCATTCTGTTCTCTTTTCCCCACCTATCTAAGTCCTGCCCTATCAAAAGGCTAAGGCAGTTTCTTTATTTAACCAATGAAAACAACACAAATGCAGAAGGACCTTCTACACAATTTCCCCTTTTTCTGTTTAAACAAAAAAGAAAGGCTTTCATTTTAACATAGTAAAATTACATAGAACAAAACATTTATCAATCAAGAACTAAAGTTACCATATTAAGATCTATTTTATCTTTTATCATAACAATGGAAAATTGTAACTAACTATCTATTCTTCAACTCCATCAAAGACTCCAGAAGGAAATAATATTACCTACATAAACAAGAAGTAAGCAACTTCCAAAACTCTAGAAATGACAGAGACATCTCACTGCCTGGACAGTCACCCAAAGTTCTTTTGTACCATTAGGGCATCCATCTTCAGCCTACAGACCCACAGTATTCAGCAGATACTTCCATGAAGGAGGAAATTTCAAAGACAGTTCAGTCACTTTCTTCTGTATTCTGTAGAATGCCTCATAGACTCTTTAATAAATCAGGAACCCCGAAGGATCACTTCACCTTTAGGCAAGTTCAGCAGTCCTCTCTCTGCCTGTTCTTTGTGTCCAGTTTATGCAACAGTCCAGGCAAGAGCATTTTCTTGCCCAAATGGCTAACAAATTCCATGAGGAGCCTCTTCCATGCCCATTTTCCTCAGGAAGTAGCTTGGTGCTGCCAGGAGCAGACGTGTCTCATTGTCATGAAAAGCCCTAAGTTATTAAAACATTAAATGCCATATTCTGTCATCTTTGAAAGATATGAAGAATGCCTATCTAACAGAAATATGTCTCTATATATCTAGAAAATCTAACTAACATGACTACAAACTAGACTATTATCGATAATTATCCAGTAACAAACTATATTTCCTAATTATACATTACATTTTTAAATGAACTATACAATCACAATCAAAATTGACCTTAAACTTGTAACAATAAATCACGATTTATACCAGAATTATTCATATCTATATCATATCCCTCTTTAAATGTAAAAGCACATTTATGAACAATATTTGTGAATATGGGCACAATTATTTCTCTCCAAACTTCTTCATGCTGTATGGGGGCGCTGTCAATCAGGTCTTTCATGGTGTATCCTGTGTACCAGGTTCATCTCATTCGGCAGTTGAGTGAAATAATTTTCTGAAGGTATTCACAGTGACCTTTCAGGAGGACATGGTCTATCATACCATATTGGTCTAGAAGTAATCCACAGGGTTTCATCTTCTGTGAAAACAAAAGAAGAACCTCTTTTCCAAGGCATCATATCCTTAAACCCAAATTTGGAAGTATTTCAAATACATGCTGAACATACATGCTGGTTCAGCTTAGCAGACCACACAATAAAATGTCTCTCTGTATTTAGCTCCTTCACAGTCAAAAAACTTAAAGAGAACACAATAAAATACATAATCCAGACATTCTGTGAATTTTCCATAAATTCCAGAATTTATGTGCCTTTTTTTTAATCTATGACTATCTTTACTCTGTCTCTTTAAAGACTATACTCTTTTTTAAAAGCATCTCTCTGTACTCTTTATTTCTTTTCTCTTTTAAGGCTGCTATGTACCTTTATTCAACAGTATGACCCATTTAGAGGTCTTTTATATCTGAATCTGTCCTATTGTGAATCTGTAATTCTTTACTATCCAGGAGCATTTCTTAAAATGCTAAGCACTTCTTAAAAACTTAAGTTGCACCATGTAGTGGTAATATGGTACTACCTGTTTCCTGCCCAGTCTAAACCTTAACTGCACTGTTATGATAATTACGATAGTTCCTGCCTGAGATCAGCACAATTCAAAATGGTGGAGCCGCTCCTGCCTCAGAGCCATTTGGTGCCCCTGAGCCGCATGAAGTTCCAGGCATGCAGTGAGTCCATATTGCCATCCCACCATCTACCCAAGCAGGAAGAGCTGGGCCACATGCATGGTCTCAGCTACTTTACTCCCAACCCCGAGTGGGCACACAAACGTCCGAGCCCAGTAAGCCTCATTTTAAAATGGGGTGGCTTTTTTCCTGCTGCTATTGCTGAGTCAGGAAATCTCTCTGCAGCATGCCCCAGCAAACAGCAAAAAGCTGTGTTAAACTCTCTCTCCTTTTTAAGCCCTGTCAGGTTTTTAAGTGGATTTAGTCCATCACATTTGGTGGCCAATTTGTAGTTATGAGAGGAGTGGGCTTCTTGTCGCAGCCACACTTGACTGTGTCCCACTGCCTGGCTCCCAGTGCCCGGCTAGCTTAAACCCTGAAATAACCACACAGAAATTGTATTAATTAAATTACTGCCTGTCCCATTATATCTAACCTCTTCTTGACCAACTCTCACTCTTGATCTAACCCATTTCTAATCTATTCCTGAGAGATTGTTGAACACCAAAGACACTCCATTTGGAGCTTGTCTTCTTCTTGGCAAAACCCGCCTCTGGGCAAGGAACTTCCCATACCTCGACTACTGACAAAATACATAGTATCCGGAAATGGATAAGCAGAACTGACGAATCTTGCCAAGACAGGGTAATACAGTTTTGAAAAATTTCTTGCCTTTAAAAATAATCTGTCAGTTATTCTAGGCCTTAGCCAAAGTTGGTTGCTTCAATGCTGCAAGTGTGACTTTGGGTGATTGCCCAGGTAGCCAGTTGTCTCTGTGATTTGTTCCATATTTTGGAAGTTGTTTGATTGCCCTTCCTAATTACTCAGGTAACATTATTTCCATTCTCTGATCTTCAATGTGGTTGAAGACTAGATAGATGTAGCTACTTTCCTCTCATGACTTGGCCAAGTTATTTATTATACAAGACTTAAGCTAGTTAGAATAGGATATTTATTCTTTTTGTATATAATTTTGTAGTAGGTTTAGAACTCTCTTACTTAAACAAAAGGGGGAGGTGCTGTGGGAGCTCCTTCCACTCCTTCAGCCAATAGCCTTTAAGATACCAGCCCAATGGGGCATGGTCGCTTTCATTTTAAAAAGCAGCGGCAGCCCTCCGCTCACTCTCTTGCTTCCTGCTCCCATTCAGACTGCTAGACTCTCTGTTTCCTTTTTGCGATGAGAGGACTGTGGTTTGGGACATTGATCTGTAAGTTTTTTCCCCTCCAATAAATAACCCCTTTTAATAATAATTTCGAAACTGGTGTGGGATTGTTTTGTGGCATTAAGGATCTACCTTAGACATGTATGAGTTCAAACATTGTTGTCACATGACATAATTTTTAGCATTCTTGATTCTGGTCATGGAATAACCAGATGGAACCTTGAAGAAACAAGAATTAGAAACTGGCTGATTGACAATACAGTTTCCTTTAAACATCTCAATGGAAATCTTTTAAATTGACATGTACTTATATTTGAGAACTTAATCAAAAATTTAAATAGTGAAAAAATGCCCTGAACACTAATCTTACACCTTTACAGTAAGCAAATATAGAAAAGGTGACCCACGCTATGACAAAGCATACTTCTGATGAACATTTTTTTTTCGATTTAGGATAATTTAGATAGTTTAAAGATTTTGGTTTGTCACAAAAGCAGGGATCTAAATATACAAAGGCTCAAAGTATTTGAAATAAAGTACCAATTACTCATAAAGATTATAAATTATACATGTAACAAGCTGATACAATTCTAATAAAACATGTTAAAACAGTCACAAATAATAAAATGACTCAACTGTTCTTACATGAAAATACCATTGAAGAAAAGATTTTATCAATGTCTAAAAGCCTGTGTTTGTTCATAGACAATCTGACATGTAACCATAAAAATGGCTTTGTGAATAATTAGTGATACTCTTTTAAAATATATTAGGACATATGAGGCATAGAGTAAAGCTAAAGGGCTCTGCCAATTGCACATTGGAAGCTACCCCTCATATCCTGACCTCTTTGATGGCCTAAGGTAAGACTTTCTCATCTACTGGCTACCAGAGGATAGTGCACCCATTACCTAAAATGCTTGATAATGAACTCATTCATAAGATAGTGGTTATGCTGCTTGAGGTTTCAGTGCAAGGAGATTTATTAGCTCTGACATAGTAAGTACTCAAAGATTTAGACCTGCTTAATGTCCAGACTCTCCTGGGCATGGACCTGTTCTGCAAGTAGGGACCATAAAATATGATGCTTAATCCAAAGACTTTGGCTGAAAGAGTAACAACTTGTCTCATGTGACTAAAACTGGTAAGGCTTAGTGTCTACATGGATCTGAACCACACCCTAGACTACCTCATGTATCTAGTTCAAGCTTTGTACCTTTCTGCCATCCCTCTGTGCAAAGTATTCAGAAGGTATAGATGGATGATGTGCCAATCTGTGGCTAATCAGCAGTATCCTCCACACATCCTGGTGTAGCTGGTCTCCTTTGCTCCTGTCTGGTGTTTGTGGTATGGAAATGTCTGGTGTCTCTCATGCCTGTTTAAGGTATTGGCAGAATAGAGAACAAAGCTAAATTTAGGGGGAAAAAATTAAGACCAGGGATTTGAGAGGGGTGTATCTGACTTGCTTACCATAGATCCTTTAATTCATACAAGGGAATTGAGAGGGGTGTATCTGACCTATTTAAGGTGGATCCTTCAATTAGGCTCCCTGGAACTCACAAGAATTCTTTGAGTTTGTGAAAAAATAAGTTTTACCCATATACATTGTATAAACTGTAGGATATCTATGTCAGAATGACTGTGTCAGATGTTTTGCACAATGAAAAGTATTTTTAAGACTATTGAAGACAGTGTGAGAAAGATTTGATAACTTGTACTTGTTAAAATTTGTTTGGTAAGGCTGTCCTTTTAAACAACAAAACTTCTCAGCTGTCAAACTGCATCAGAGATCTTTAGAGAAAGATAAAATTTTACTTGAGGAAGTATTGATTAAAAAATGACAGAGAACTTACTGGGCTGTCACCTAGAACTATTTCTCAGGGTCTTCCATGGTAGTTAGGGGTCATATTTTTCTTTTACTGTTTAGTTCAGGGCCTGCCTGTGGGCTAAGAAATCTATAGAAAGAGAAGACTACCTTGACCTGAGCAGCTATGCTATCAATTCTGGCAATTCTGTCCACTGTCTCGTGAGCTTCAGTTTAGATGAAAGGCAGTTTTGCCCAGTGGTCAGCACTTGGCAGGTGAAGCGAGCTGCGGATGGATGTTGTTCTGTGCCCATTTGTCTTCTGTCTTCTTTGGAGGACACAGAGCGATGCTGCTAGGAGCCAACCGGTCTCTTTTTGTTATGAAAAGCTTTTTAATATTTAACCATTTAAATGCCATTTTTCCCACATCGCTGACCTTTTGAGGGCTGTTTAAAAGGTATAGATGAGTTATAAATACAGTATAGAACCCGCCTGGAAGGCTGAGTCCAAGCTTGACTGTACTGGTTCTCAACTTAACAGGTAAGATTTACACTCATAAAAAGACAGAAAGGAGAAAAACTGCTGGCAATAGAAGGTTAACAGCAAAACTGACAATAGTAGAGAACAGCTTAATATATATATATATATTAAGACTATATTAATATTATATTAATATATATATATATTAAGACTATATATATATAGTCTTCTCCCATTTTATTTTTTTCATACATTGTTTTGTTTTATTTTTTCCATTCAAAAACATAATTAAAGAAATAAAATTTTTACCTTTCTTCCACTTCTCCCGGTCCCCTCCCACTACC
>PVIU01020488.1:0-33839 GCA_004026605.1 Ondatra zibethicus
TCTGGAAATCCACACTCAGATCTTAATGCTTGTGTGGAAAACCACGTCATCTCCCTAACCTTTGGGAAGGCTTTCTAAAAGGTTTAGTTTCTTGACTTACTGCATCAGTAGACAGTAGTGGATCTAAAATGTATGATTTTAATAGCACATTATTAGGTAAAATTGGCCCCAAAGCAACATTATCAGAATCATTTCTACAGGACAATGACTGGCAAAAGTTAAAACATCCTTCCTAATACTTCTTACTTTCAGATTCTTCTAAATCCATCTCAATGGTATTCTAAAATACCTAAGAAGAAATAATGTATTTGGGTTGTCTTGCCAATATAGTTTCTAGCTTCTGTTTAAATACTAAAACTAATATTGGAATGGGTATGGAGGAAAGCCTGAACGTGAGATGGCAAGTCCCAGTCCCAAAGCACAGAGGTTCTTGACATAGAGCCACTTTCAAAAGCCACGTGGTATGAATTGTGAGCATCTGTGGGAACAAGAAGCCCTTCTCAACCAAGAGTACACAGTACTGTTTTGTTATGGGCTGACAACACACCCATTCAAGAACACTTTTCAAAACATGAGAGTGTTTTATTTTTAACTGATGCAGACCCAGACAATTAGATTATCTCGGGTTCATTACATAACTTAAAGTCATAAGAAACCTTCTTGTGTGTGTGCTTTCAGAATGGTTTTCTCATAAAAAATATACTTTACTAGTCAACCAGTTCTTCACAGTAGACACAATATACATTTTCACTAGGGTTACACATCAGAGAGCCTCTTAATTCAAAATCTGATAATATTGAGATAAGATGTATAGAACAGGATTTATGTTGGAGTCATGCATCCACTTTAAGGAACATATATACGAAATAGGCTAAAAATGCATGTGACAGCTCCAAAGTTCACAAAACTTTTATTTGTTTGGCCTAATTTCATTTCATTCCCAAGTGTTTTTCCCTCCTAGGACTGGACTCAAAGGATGATTTAAACTATTAATTTCTCCTGGGTAGCATTGAGCCAGGTCAAAGTTACAATCTTTCTCCCACATGGTCTCTTCCTTCTCAAAGTTTCTTCCATCCCTTTCTTCTCCCAGAGAGTCCCTGCATTCAGGGAACCGTACTGTTCTCATGGAGCTTCCGAAACTTTTCCCCGAATGAGTGCCCCATTCCTTTGCCTCTGAGCATCTGCTTTTATGTCCAGTTCTGAAGTGTCCACAGCTGATAAAAGCTGTGCATTGCTTCCTCAGTCTGAATAAGGAATAGTGATTGTCTCCAAGGATAATCAGAACATAGCACACCTTCATCTTCTGTGTGCTTCAGATTTCCTTACATGTAATTACAACCTTGCTCTGTTATCCACCTTGCAGCCTTCAATCTAATCTTATCTTCACTGATCATTTATAGCTTTCATGACCAAAGCCGGGTCAGCAGGATAAGGGTCCAAGAAGAGCAAACACAGCCAGGATGGTGGCTGTTTTCCTGAGGACCGGGAAGAAGGCTATGTTGTTCTTATTTCTGCATCATACACTACACACTTGCCCACATACCACAGTAACGAGGACTTTTAAAACCCGGACTTGTATTGAGTTCTTACTTCCTACTGATCAAGACTTTAGTTAGAAGATTAAATTGTGATGGGCAGATGTGTAGATAATATGTACACATACGTGTATTTAACTATTGGAATACGTAGACATGCCTGAGTTTTCTTTTAACATAGTAGGGCTTTCATTACTGTTGCCTATTTTAAAAATCCTATATTAGCTGTCAGAGACTGGAATCTGTTCTTTAATATTTAACATCTTAGTTATTTGGGTCTATATCAGTCAATGTAGTAGATACTTTGAAAATATTTTTTAAATGTCAACTTCAACAAAGTATAAAACAAAAGAGTATATATATATATATATATATATATATATATATATATATATATATATATGCATGCCAAACTTAGCTTCTTTTAGTTCTTTGGAGTCAGATGTTTAATTTTCTTGCTTCACTAAGAGCCATGTAGATCTACGTAAACAATCCACTGAAATCAATAATATGTTTCCTGTTGCGATTCATCTCTGTCACCACCAACCCCAGGCTTAAGAGACAGTATATGAAAACACTAAAGCTGTAGGTAAAAAACTGTTTCTGATTGGCTTACAGATCTGCTATTTGCAATTTTTAATTTAGTACTGACTGAACATTTATAATATATGACTAGCAATAAAATTCATGCAATATTGAGTAATAGCTAAAACAGTAACAGTGCACCCTTCAGTGTCTTTGTATGTCATGAAGCTCAGCCAAACTGTGGGTATTTTCTATTTCCTTCCTGAAAGCCAAATAACTTTAGAGAAGTATAACACACTATGTAGTCCATTCTACAAGTATAATGTTCTTATTTATTATTTATTTTTATATCAGGCTGATTGCATCTAGAAACACCTAGGGAAACCCTGAAGTATGCCTTTAGAATTGGATTTAGAATGTCATATGTCATGGTGGTCACATTAATTAAATACTTGTGTTAGGTTTATTAAAAAGCAAATGGTAGGGGCAGATATAGTGGTTCACACATATGATACAAAGATCTGGGAGACTTTCCAGAAAGTTTAAGAATTCAGGCCACAATTCACAATCGCAGAGAACCTAGACAACAAAGAGGACCCTAAGAGAGACATACATGGATCTAATCTACATGGGAAGCAGAAAAAGACAAGATTTCCTGAGTAAATTGGGAGCACAGGGACCATGGGAAAGGGTAGAAGGGAAGGGGAGAGGAAAGAAGGGGAGCGGAGAAAAATATATAGCTAAATAAAAACAATTTACAAAATAAATAAATGAAATAAAAAGCCAAATGGGGTAAAAAGAATTCCAGGCCAGCCTGGGATGCATAGAGAGATGCTATGTTAAAATGTACTCTTGGACATAAGTGCATGTGTTTATGCACATGAGTACACATGTAGTTGTGTGTTCACAGAACATTTAAAGAAAAAGATAAATTTTATAAGAATCAAATTATACTTCAATGAATCTGAATTAAGGTCAAATAAAAGTAACTCCCAAATTTTTACATTGAACATTCTCTGAATTAGTTTATGATGCATAACACCAAATATACCTGAGGAGTAATCCACTTACCAATATTATATTCAAGATTCTGCCTTCTCAAAAATTTGCCTCTGCCCACATGTTGTTCTGGGCCCCACTAGTTGTCCAGGAAGAAAATTAATGATATATCCTTCAGTCCTTCGTCACTCCACAGCTGTTGTCAGCAGCATCAGTCACTTGGATTGCTAATTTCTCTCAGGAGAAGAAGGCAGAGACTTGGCAACAGTCATAGATCAGCAAGATCTGAGCTAATGGTCCTGGATAATGATGAGGCAGGACAAGAAGGCAATGAGGCATGATGGAAAGTAGAATAAGAGGTGAGGATGAAGGCATGGGACAGGCGATGTGGTGCTGTAGACTACATGTAAGGGAATGGCTTGTGTTTCTTCTCCCTCACTCTGTGTTTTCTGTGCTCAAACAAACACAACTTGCCACTCACTTTCCATGAAATAAGTAGTGTTGTGATCATTTAGAAAAATTAGTAAGAAAGAAGTAAATAATCTGTAAAAATAAAGTCACCAACATTTTCCTGTCACCGACACTGAAAAATGTCCACTTTATATACTCACTGAACAGTAATAAACTTTCTATAAATTCACAGCAAAACAAATCAGAGCAAAATAGATCTGGTGTTTATATCAGAACAGATAAAATGTGTGAGATATGGATGACTGGATCCCATGCTAATTATATTTAAAAGGCATACTTTAGCTTAGCCATTCAGCTTCAGTAAGTACATCTTTTCTACTTACATATGAAAAATAGCATGGGTGGCTTTCTATTTCATCCATAGGAAGGGCTCTCATACAAAACACAGCATGTGTGCAACTAACTTTGGTATATTCAGGCTCCTCATTTTAGTTCATTCATAGCAGCTAAACTTTGGGGACAACCAAGTTGACTGTCGCTGGATGGATGGATGGATGGATGGATGGATGGATGGATGGATGGATGGATGGATGGACAGACGGAGACAATGTAGCATATATTCACAAAGGGAATCTTTCCATTTTAAGGTGAGAGAAATTCAATTGCTTGTGACAAAATATATAAACCTAGAAGGACAATATATTACATTAAATAAATGGCACAGAAAGACAAATCCATACAGAGCTCACTTAAATGCGGAAGATAAATGATCAGAAAAAAGACTGATGTTTATTACGGTCAAAGGTAAGAGAGTAGATAGAGAAAGATAAAAGGTTGATCAAAGGGCTTAATTAGAAAACAGGAGAGCTTCAGCAATCAATACAACATGACAAAATACACAAGAAATTACATATTTTCTAACTGCTAAATAATAATTTTTTTACCAACAAATAGTAAGAGTGTATGATAGATTTACTAATTAGACTTATTATATCAATCTGCATTACAAACATTTAAAAAAATCACATTATGCCCCACTAAAATATATTGCTGCTCATAAAAAGTTAAAATTTTCAATGTAATTATTGAAGAGTGGATTCCAGAAAAGCAGTCTGTAGAGTCTGTGAGCTTTTTTCCAGGGATCAAACACTCTAGTGAACACTGTGAAGATTAATTTATTAATTTAATTGTGCTTATGAAGTTATTATAAATCATTTGCAAATAGAGAAACATTTATTCATGTAAGAATTGACAGTTTACAGTAGGGTACCCATGGTTTTGTCCCCATGTCACTCTCTTTCAACATGCTAGATACTGAATTTGAGCACGTGCCTCCAAGAATGGAGGCATCCTTTCTATAGTCCAGCTTCTGCTCCCAGAACAGTATTATACTTTCTTGGAACTGGTATTTTTCATTCCACCAACCCCTCCCAACCAAGCTGCATATGGTCTAGTCTGGGCAAAACAGTTGAGTGGCCTAGACTCTGTTTTTTCCGTTCCCTAGAGTAGCAACTCTATACAGGATCTTAGGTCAAGAACTCATTCTTACTCCTATACCCACAGAGAGCAGAATTGTCACTAAGGGAGAGTAATAAAGGACCCCAACATCCTGCTCTTGATCCTTGAGAGTCATGGTGTCCAGGACAAGTGGCCTAGGGTTCCTGCCACCAGCTCCATGGCTCAGATGTAGGGGGATTGAAAAGGAAAGACTGGCTATCAGAGGAGAGCACTCCAGGCTGCTTCCCAAGGTACTGGTTTTATGCGAAACAGAGTAAGAAAGTTCCAAGTAGAGAATACCTCAGGGGTAAGGGATATCTGTGGTAAGCAATTAAAAGGAGGCCAGGAGTTCTAAGAAAGCGAGAACTAAACTGTAAAAAAGTTTTCAATTTAACTGCAAGAATCACAGACAGAAATAGCTAAGAGGTCTCTTGGGATTATAATAAGTTTTCAAGTATGAACCTCAAAGGCTATCCCCACGAAGAGACCCAAATTTAATGAGATCAAACTGTGGAGCAGTGTATGCCCAGAGGCTCTGTCAAAAATAATAGAACAATCACTAGACATTGTTAGAAACTAATAGCTGGTTGTGATAACAAAGGTAGACAATTTACCGAGAGGTCAGGAAAAAAGAAAGATAAAGAAGTCCCTCTAAATCCTTGCTGTCTTGTGGCGACTATTCATAGGCCCATGTCTGCACTCAAGGAGGACTGTACACTCCCAGGGAACTAGACCTCATTCAAATAGCCTTCCAAGTCACTAAACACGTAAACAAACAAACAACAAAAGCATGGACTCTGGAGAAATATGTGTGAGATTGTGCTTCAGAATTGGTACAATATCTGAATGGCTAGTATTTAACAACTGTATTTAAAATACATTAAAAACATAGAAAGAAACTGTGACTGATTCATATGGAACAAAAGAAGAAAACAGAAAGTATCTGCCTAAGGGCCCAGTTGATATATTTAGCAAATCCTTCAAATCAGTTGCAGATGAAACCAAGAAGCTAATGCTTAGAGAAGTAGAAAAAGATACAACGGCGATACAATCATGCAGACAATATCATCAGAGAACAGCAATAAGCAGAGATGATTAAAACTGAAGCAAGTAAAAACTGGCAACCTGAGCAATTCAGGAAACAAAATGAAATTCACTAGAGGGGGCTCCAAAGTGAATAAGAACTGGCTGAACATCAACAATAATAATAAAAAAATCAGTGAATTCTAATATTATTAGTAGAGACCGTATCATCTGAAGACAGGAAAAACACAAGAAAAAGAAACATCTGATTGAAATGCAGAAAATAAGTAAGGTCAACAACACAGATTGTTTTTTAAAGGAGTATGAGAAGGGAAACGGAGAAGTGGTTTTAGAAGAATAATGTCTCAAACACTCTCAATTAATAGCAGACATTCAAGAGCTACACAAGCTTCCCAGAAGATAAATGCAAAGCAGCCCACAGCAGAAACCATGTAGTTAAACTGTTATATCAGAGGAAAACAAGTAGTCCTGAGCACAGCAAGAAAACAGCATGTACAAATTCAGTAAAATGAAAGTAAAAGTTTTCTTCTTAGAAACACTGGACAGCAGCAGACCTGGTGGTGCATGCCTGTGATGCCAGACACGGAAGGTAGGTACAAGGAGGACCAAGAGTTCAAGAATACCTTCAGCTACATCAAGAATTTGAGACTATCCTGGGCTTCAGGACATCCTGTTTCAACAAAGGAAGAAAGGAAGGAAGGAGGGAAGGAGGAAACGCTGGATAAGAGCCATAAGATAATACAATCAAAGAAAACACTACTGTTTTCTTCCAATCTTTATCAGACTTCAGCCCTTGAGGGGTCTTCGGTCTTGTTCTAGGATTATGCATCTTTTTCTGCCCTTTCTTTAGGTCCACTCCTTTATTCTATCCTAATTTCTGCTTATTCCTAAGAAATGAGATGTGCTAACTGCCCACAGGAAGAGCTGCTGATTCCCAGGCAAAGGAGAACAGCACCCCACCCTCAAAGCTGGTCATTTTGCGGCAAAGTAAGATCCATTCACTTATTTCCCAGTTCATCTGACTCTTGAAAGTCTAAACCAGACAGCAGTATGAGGAACAAATAAAACCAATTTCAAAATTCAACCATCTTTTCAGTTCTGCATCATTTAATATGATTAAGTGAAATAGACAGAAAATACTGAGATTAAAAAGCCCTGCAGACCGGCAAGTCTGCCCTCTCCATCCCTATCAGGGCAGTCTTCTCAACTATCCACGGGGATTTTTTTTTTGTATTTCTATGACTCAGTAAGCAACATTTTATCTTAAATTCTAGCAGTAACCTGAGGCTTTGTTTCAATTTTAATGTAATTGTAAGAATTTCATATTTGTTTCCTTTTTATACAGCAAAATTATATTTTTTAAAAATAAAGTCATTTTAACAGAACAAAATATGTAGAATTTAAGAAGAAAGTTTTTTGAACTTAGTGATAGAGCTTTTTCTAACACATCAATAAGATCAAAGGATCCCAGGAATGGTAATTATAGATGAGGGAAGAGATATGGATCACCTTGCCATTTTCTTATGTGCCTATAACTGTCCCGCTAGGTCTGCAACATGAACACATGATTTGAAATAGTGGCATAGAGAGAAGGGTACAGAAAAGTTGTATTGAGTAAAGAAATGGTGGCCCGGTGTGTCAACACCTGAGCAAGTATACTGGTAAAGACAAAAGGTTTATATTGATTATCAGTATAGAGACCACAATCTATAATCCATAATTGACTCCACTGCCTTTGGGCCTATGATGAGGGTAGACCAGAATGTTAGGTAGGAGTATGTGGTAGAGAAAAAAAATTGTTCCCGTCGTAATAGGGAAATGAAAAATGAGAGACGAAGGTGCTTGGTTCCCACTACCTCCTCCAAAGCGGTTACCAGAGTGACCTAAAGGCCTCAGAGTAGGCACCGCCTTTCTATTACAGTACTAGAGATTGGAGCTAGCATCTCATGCATGCTAGACCAGTTGTTGATCTACAGCCCCAGCTCTAAACCTTAAAGATTCTACCTTCTAATTATGCTGCGGGCTTGGGACTAAGTCATGAACACTCAGACCTTTGAGAAGCATTGCAGCTCTGAACTACAACACTCATGCTTTGGATGTACTAAGGAAGAGATGCACTGATGAAGAGAACAGTTGTGAACTTCCACGTGGGTGCTGGGAATTGAACCCAGGGCCTCTGGAAGAGGAACCAGTTCTATTAATCACCGAGTCATCTCTGCAGTGCCTACATTATTTCTTTGTCTTAAAAACTGTATTACATTTATGTGAATGTAAGAGATAGAGGGAGAGAGAAAGAAATAGAGAGACATTTTGTATATAGATGTATGTGTGGACACTTGTATGTATGGTGCTCAAAAGGCAATTTACAAGAATAGGTTCTCTCTCCTTCTACTATTTGGGTTCTAGGGGTTTATGTTATGTTATCAGTCTTGGCGAAAGGAGTTTTACCAGCTTAGAAAATTATATTATATGGGTATCTCACATACACAAGAATAAACAATTACTATTATATTGTTATCTTGGAAATATGTAAAGAACATAGCAGGCATTGTTAAAAAAAGTATTTTTTAATATTTAATAATTTTCTGAGATAACCATGTTATAAAATGATTTATAATTAATTAAATGAGTAATGAACAAAATGTAAGTTTTCTAGGTCATGAATTTGTTTCACAACAAAGCATACTCTCCCTAATATTGTATGTTTATTCAAAATAACAGCGCTTTCTGTTCCTTCTCTAAAAGCTGGATGAGATGCTCTGTGCAGAGTAGCATGTTCATTGTTTGGAGCATTCAGCTAATTAGGCCGATTGACCACTTGTAAGCTCTGTTGTACTACATTCTTTCAGTCACCATCTCAAAGTAAAACGTTATATAAGCCCAGGACCATTGCCACTGCAAAGAGCAGATATATTGATAGGAACTTAACAAGGTCAACTAGAGCCAGAAGGAACACATGAACTACGGTAGCTGTCTTCTTGATAGATTTGGATTGTTATCAATGCTGTGATTAGACATAGGTTCATCTGTCCACTCACATACCCGACTGGGGCCGGGGATACAGCTCAGTGGGGAGCATTTGCCTAGCATACAGTAGGTCTTAAGTTCAGTTCACAGCACTGCAATAAAAACAAACAAAGCCAAACTATGCATAGGTGAATCTTACTAGTTTACTTGGCTCAAGACTATGATAAAACTCCCAATATTATAAATCCGCATTCCATTGTCAAACTTTTCATGTTTATTCATTCAATATTTATTAAACATCTACAGTATGTTAAATCATGTGCATAGCACTGAGGGTACAGTAATGCATCTAATGTTTATTCATATATTCAGTGCAAGTTTGAAAGTCTACTTGGCAATAGGCACTGTATCTGCTGTGAAATGCTGTCTGGTAGAGATAGTCGCTCTTGGTTTCTTAGAACTCACAACGTCAAAAGTTCAGAATAATGACTAAAAGCTGTAACTGAAAGTAAAAGGGAAGCCCTGTCATTTGCAACAATATGGATGAACCAGAGGGACACTGTAGTAAGTGACAACAGAGAAAGGCAAATACTACACAATCTCACTTTCACATGGAAGGTAGCATATTTAAAAAGATAGAAGCTTAATATGCAATAGGGCTTATTAGCAGGTGAGAGACAGAAAAGGGGTATACCAAGAGGTATACAATGACTATATTTCAACAAAAGGAATAAGCTCCAGGGATCCGTTTTATACAATGATGACTATAGTTAATACTAATATATTATATTCTTGAAAATTGCCAAGAGACTAGATTCAAAGGGCTTTCAGTAAACATATAGTGTATGAGATAATTTATAGGTTAAATGGTTTGATTTAGCAATTTCACAATGTGCCCACATTTTAAAACACTATGTAATACATGATATAAACCATTGTTACACATCAAGAAATAATTACATGAATAAATAAAGCAGAAAAGCTGAAGAACTGAATGAGCAGTTACGTAGAGTATTCTGCAATATAATTAACAGGCTGCTTCTAATCTACTCTTCTTTGTCTAATTTATCATCACTAGGAAGTAGGTCTTGTGTCCATTAACTGATCAGAATTATGAGAAAATAGAATGCATAACTTCTTGAATTTCACTTCAAAAGCTAGCTAATGATATTTAAAATTGATAACAGTTAGGAATAAAGGAGGGAATAGCCTATGCTGGTCAAAAAGAAGTTTTAAGGACCTAGCCACAAGAGCAAGAAGTACACAGCAAGAGGTGATTTTCCAACCCACGACCTGAAAAGCTTACAAATGAAAGGAAACTTACCAACTGTAGCAGAATGAGAGAAGCCAGAAGGCAATGATGTAGATGAGCAAGAAAGCAGATCCACGTGTTGTTTCATTTATGTACAGACTGAAATGCTTCAAACTCAGGTGGAAAGATGAAACAAACACAAGCAGTACCGTCTGGATTCTCTGAAGGAATCACCGTATCTAATAACAAAGAGAAGTGAAAAGTGTGGAGAGGCAAGGAACACACCAGCAAACAATAGATGGTGAGGAACTAAGGGGAACCCAGAAATATTACAAATCCATTCGATTTGCAAAAGCAGTGAGAGTTGAATAAAGTGAGGAGGAAAGGAGAGAGTCATCCCCATGCCCAAGTTGTGAAGCTGCAAATAAAGGAGAAAGGAAGCCTCCAGAAGCAAAGCCAATATTTCAGTTGTGTGTGATGCTGACTTTTGACTGTTAAGCTTATAAGATTAAGGAATATTGGGGGTGTTGGTGAACGCACCCTTGTATTCCTGACTCTATAAGGGTGTCTATAATGACTGAGCAGATTTGCCTTGAATGTGCGCCACAACATTGGCTGAGATCTCTGACTGAATATAAAATGGGGAAAGGACAATATAAGCTGAAGACTAGCCTTACTATCTTCTCTCTGTGTGTGTCTGTCTCTCTGTGTGTATCTATCTGTCTGTCTCTCTCCCTCCCTCTCTCTGACTCTTGATAAGCAAGCTGTCAGATATTAGGCCACAGTGTCAAGAAATGTAAGTAATGCAATAGGACATTGTCACACTGTGTACAAAACAGATGCCACACAAGGGACTGATTGCTATGATCTACCTCACAGGCTGAGGCAAAGGAAGGAGGTGATCTTGAGAAGAACTCTACAAACAAACCTCTCTGCTGAGGAGAGTGCAAGATTCACTATCTCATCTCTGACCCAAAGCCCTAGCTCCATTCAGCCAGCAAGCAACTGTCCTAAAACTACCATGGAAATGGGATGGGAGGCAAGCTGACCGCAGCTCACTGTTACACAAAAACCAGAAATAACAGACTGTGTATCATAACAAAGCCTGAGAGAGAAGCAGCAGTCTGGTAAGAGGAGATACCCTGAGTTGCAATGGTAAAGATGAGTGGATACGGCCATATCCCAGTTGGTCACTGAAGGATGTGGATATCCACCTAGTCCACTGAAAAGGGAAGCTGGTGAAGCAAGCACAGAGCTAAGGTGGTGCACCACACTGAGTGGTGAAAAGACACATAGTTAACAGCAGAAACTGTTTAAGGGGCATCCCTATCCAGAGATCAAGCAGGGGAGATGGGTAGAAAGCAAACTGCCTGCTGCATCCTAACCAAACCTTTCCCCACAAGAAGAATACACTAAAAAGGATAACCTTGTGGTTCAAGAGATGGGTCGATAGTGAAAGCATGTACTGGTCCTGCAGAGGACCCGAGTTAGATTCCCAGCAACCATGCAAGGGAGCTCACACTACTTGTAGCTACTGCTCCAGGGGATTTGCTGACTCTGGGCTTCACTGGCACCTGCACTCTTGCATCTACTTACACTCATGCACATAACTAAAACCAGGAATCTTTAAAACATAAATGATAACCCTGGGGATAGCAGAACCTACGCTCATCCCAGTTAGGTAGAAACTCGATTCATGTTATATTTTTCATTTTATCATGATTTTTTAATTCTTGGCTTTAGTTTCTGTCTTGCTCAATTAACTCTTCTGTCTGCTCTGTCTCTGTACCTTTCTATCCTACTCTGAATGATTTATCAGACATTCATCCCTGTAATTTTACTCAAATTATTCCATAAAAAAGGCAAGGAAAACTATGTCATTTTTTTGAAGTCAGATTACTTTGATATGCAAAATAGATAAGTACACAGTCAAAAATGAAAATCATGCAATTCCCCCAAGGAACATGGACGCAAATAATCTCAATAAAATATTTGCAAAGCAAATTCAACAACACATGGAAAAGATCAAAGAGCATAGCTAAGTTGTTTTTGTTCCAGAATGCAAACACACACAACTCAGTAAACGTAATAAATCATAAATCAGAAGTAAACTCAGGAACATAAATTAGATGATCCTTTCAATGAATGAGCATGAGAAAAGGTCACCTATGGGGTAGAATCTAAACTTTCTCCTCATAAAGCTGTAACTACCTTATCTTCAGATTTGAAATATACTGGTGAGGGATCTGGGATATCGAACAGTAGAACTCCTAGGTAGAATGTTTCAAGTTGACTTGATCCCTAACATGGAGAAAGAATGAAGGAAAGAAGGAAGTCAGTCTAGTGAGGGTGGCCTATAAACCCAGCTACTCAAGAGACTGAAGGAAGAGGATCATAGTTCAACGCCAGCTTGAGCTACAGGATAGCTTCAATGCCAACCTGAGCAACAGGTATACAACACACACACACACATACATACATACATACATACATATACCTATATATGCATATATATAAAATGCATACATGCATATATCATGCCCAGTGAGAAGCCTGGGGTTTAATCTTTCAGTATGCACACTGGTGCCTTGAGTTTGGTGTGTGCTCAGTTCTATAGGTCTCCATCTTACATGAGAACAGTGCTCTCTAATTCAGTTTCTTCATTGGACATGACTATTTTCTCTGGGGCCACAAATTTAATAAGTTCACTCATAAAATTATTCACAAGAGCCTGTAGTAGATAAAATAGTCTACCTTACGACTTTTGAAGTATTTTGTTTTTAACTTGTAGGCTAAGAATAACATTCACTTTAATAAGCTCAATATATTAGCATAGATTGTTTCACTTGAACCCAAACAATAGTCAATGGTTCAGTAAAAGGCATCCATTTGCCCACACAACTGCAGGAGGGCAAATATTTCACAGAGAACACTGAATTATGAATGCAAATTTTTTATTAAAAAAGTCTTTATTCTCTGTTGTGTTGGATTCTATTACAGAAAACCAGCAGGAAGTTGCAAATTTTAATTAACGATTTTATCATACTAATTACATAGACCTTTTTTCCTCCTGCTTTTCTGCCATTTTGTAGAGACTGTTTCCAAAGCTATCAAAAACAACTTGTTTCCAAAATAATTAAATACATGTAAATGTGCCACAATTATGCTGAAAGAGTAATTTATCGAGATCTGTGATTAAACAGTGTTGAGTTCATGCACAAGAGGCTATAGACGTTTAACAACAGCGTTCATATATTAAGGAATTGTCCTTTAAATTTCAACTCCATGTTGGATAATATTAACAAGGTAAGTTCACATAATCTTAAAACTTTGTTGAATTCTCCTTTCCTGAGACTTGACATTATAAGACAAATGAGGAGTAAGGTAACACTTTCTCTTTGTTTGACATTTTCAGAAAAACACATACAATTTTATATATAATAAACATATGTATAACATCATATCATGTATAAGGTTACACAAGTCTATAATCAAATTTAGGTGTTATCAAACTTCTTTCCCCTGTGGCATAAAGTCTGAATTGATAATTCTTAGATAAAACAAACATGAAGAAAACCAGAAAATATTATGTGTTGATGTGGGATTCCCCTGTTTATTGTGAATACCATTGGTTACTAAAGGATTGGCCTGATAGGGTAGAGCAGAGCTAGGTAGGAAAAAGTAAACTGAGTGCTGGGAGAAAAAAGGCAAAGTCAGGGAGAAGCCATAGAGCTGCCACCAAAGACAGACACACTGAAATCTTGCCGGTAGGCCATGAGCCTCATGGTAAAATATTAAATAATGGAGATGGGTTAATTCTAGATGTAAGAGCTAGCTAGTAATACGCTTAAGTAATTGGCCAAGCAGTGACCTACATAATATACTTTCTGTGTGATTATTTCGGGTCTGAACTGCTGAGCAGCTGGGAACCAAAAAACAGCCCTCTCACAACAGTGTGTGGTGGGAAAGATGGCTCAGCGGGTAAAGGCACTTGCTACCAAGCCCAGAGGTCTGAGTTACAGCCCCAGAATGCAAATAGAAGGAGAGAACTGATTCCCACAAATTGTCCTCTGATCTCCACACACCTTGGTAGGTACACACACAAACACACACACATGCACTCAGTCATGCACATGCCTGCCCATTTAAAAATACAGAAAAGACTGTGTATATTTTCATTTAGCTAATACAAAACTGTGAGCTAGAGCCACATAATCCCTGATAGAATTATAGGAAGAGATTTCCCTACTGCTCGAACTGCGTCTCCTCCATTGAAATCTGCAGAGGCAAGGAAAAGAGAGCCTGAAACACAGAATTAACAATCTCATCTACTAAACTCCAACAAACTTAGAAAACACTAGTTAGTCTGTTTGATACCCCAAGAGGAGGACTTTGATAGTTATTTCATCTACTCTATTTCAGGCAATCTGGATCCTTGCTGGAGCACTGCATGTTGTTGCTAGGTGGCACTGACAAGATACTTAAGTCAATGTCTGTTTGGACGGTACAAGGAAGTTCACCTAGCCCAATCCTAAATGAATTCCATCTTCAAATTTATCCTTACCCCCTGGTCATCATCTCCTGCTCATCAATCATTAGTTGGTATAGGTGCAAATCACATAAAGCTAAGCTAATCTGATGGAAGAACAATTGATTTAAAGTAAGTGGTCTATTGCAATACATCCCACAATTCTCCAGCCAGTAATTCTGACCTACATGTATTAACATAGTTTTAGACTGATGAGTAACTGTTATGTTTTGTGTTTAATTTGTATCCATTTTTATTCACTAAGAAATACAGAAAAAGTCAAGTTAAAGTTGCATGAGTGCTGTTTTTTATTTCATATTTTTATTTTTTATATTTTGCTACTGTTGTCAAGTGCTATCCAAGACATCTCTGAGGATGAGGGGTATCATTAGGAGAAAATTTAATTGGTTTTTGTTATGTCTATGCACACAGACAGTTCGCATCAGTCTTAAAAATTGAATTTGCAACAGAACATTACTGTTATTTTTAATGGATTTTTAGGACAAAACAACCCTGAATTATTTAGTTTGTGATTGAATTGTACAGTATAACTTAGTTGTGCTTCAACAAAAAATCCTATAATTCAAAGTGTTAGAGACATTAAACAGTTATGTATTGATTTTTTTCCCTTCAAGTAATCAATTTAGTTTCTATGGCACTTATTTTCCAAAAGATTGTAACATCTATAAAAGATTATTTCTGTGGGTCAAAGTTCCGTTTACCATAGAATGCCACCAGATATTCTTGAGGTCCATCTATGCGAGTGCCATTTCCCCAAGAAAAGTAGAATGTAGAAACAGAAATTAAGTTTATTATAAAAACAAGATTAAAAATCAAGAAGAAAACAGAATGTTTTGCTAAAAATAAGAAGTCTCTAGAGATATTCAATGGTGAACTCCATTGTCTTCCATGCTCATTTTCTGAATAGACTAAAGTACAGGTTATTATTTTAATTCTTATCTATTGCTTGGACATTTGCCCTGATTACAAGAAAACATTTTAATAACCAAAGACTCAGAGATTGTCTCTTCACAAGAAGATGAGAAAATTATTGGTTCTTTGATATTTATTGTCCATTCAGCCAAATTTATTAAGAGCCGTTAATGGCTTGGGCTGTCAGGTTCCAGCCTCCATGGGTTTCCACATTCCAGGGTAGGAGTGTGTTGATTAGAAACCCCAGGCAGACAGAACAAAGATATGAAAGAAAAAGGCAGAGACACAGAATAGAATGGGGATGGCAATCCAGTGAATACTAAATTCACCCGCGTTTATTTTCCATATGTTTATATACCCTAATCCAAAACTACTTTAACATGATACAAAGAACAAACAGGACAATTACCTCTTCAATATCTGAAGCATCAACTATAACTATACCTGCTGTAGGAATTCCTACAGCCAGTAGCCTTTAAGTTACCTGCCCACTTGTGCGTGGCCTCTTATCCTATTTTTGCTGATGTAAAATGCACATCTGGCCTCTTTTCCAGCTGTGGGATTTAGTTGCTGTTCTCTGTTCCAGCAGAGGATATTGATATGTGAGTCTACCCTTAAATAAATAACCCTTTATTAGTCTCAATTCTGAGCTAATATGGGATTTCTTTTAAGTGTCCTTCTTCACATACCCTGAGTTAAGTATTCTGTTGTTTAGGCAGGACATGTATGGACCACATCTTAGGTCAAGCATCCTGTAGGCATTCACTTCCTGGGTCAAATCTCCTGTCATCTCCTTAAAGGAGCAGGAATATGACTGAAATCTCCAACCTTTGGTCAATGTGGAATGTATGCACCTCTGTGGATCATCTTAATACCCAAAACACCAAGTAACCACAACCTAGGCGAAGATATCTTGTTAGTAGGCACACCTCAAGTGAAGCTTATCAACAGCCTTGAAGGAGCAAGAATAGGCCTAAACTCTCTGACCTCTAGTCGAGGTTAAATGAACCCACTTATGTGGATGCAGACACTGGGCACAAGATTTAGAGTAGCAAATAGAAAAAGAACAACTCTCATTCATGATGTTCCACTCTAGTGGAAGAAAACACCAGTGATGCAAATAGATGAGTAAACATCATCTCAGACTGCACTATGAAGAATAATAAGGTAGGAGTGTAATATGGGATTGCTCTCTGTATGCTGTGAATACCACTGTTAATAAAGAAATTGTCTTGGCCTGTGATAGGGCAAAAGAGAAGAGCTAAGCGGGAAAAATTAAGCTGAATGCTGGGAGAAGGAAGGCAGAATTTAGAGACACCATGTAGCCGCCAGAGGGGAAAGACACAAGCTGCCAGCTGGAACATTGCCGTTAGACCACAAGCCTCATGGTAAAATATAAATTAATAGAAATGGGTTAAATTAAAATGTAAGAGATAGCCAATAAGAATCTAGAGCTAACAGGCCAAGCAGTCATTTAAATGATATAGTTTCTGTGTGATTATTTTGGGTCTAAGTGGCAGGAAACAAGTGAGCAGCCTCCTACTACAGGAGTGGGGATAGAAAGTATGGTGAAATCTTTTCACTGTGAAACAAAAGCTCTTCTTTCTAGAACGTGAAGGAAGAGCATTTGTTAGGATGTGTTTTCCATTCCCTTTGTCCTTTCTGCCCTTTACTTGATTGTTTTGTTGAAGTAAACAACATGCTTTTTTTAGTGACATCCTAACTTGACACTTCATGAGGACAGATGTGTCAAGTTGTTTGCTGATCTTTCCACACTTCTGTGTCCTTCCTGTCCAGTTCAGATGGGAAATCTGACATACACTGTGATCATGCTGTAATTCTGACAAGAGGAATCAAGATGAAAAGGCCATTGTCTCCATGCAAATAGTCTAGAATTTCTTTCTCCTTTCCATAGATAAAACAAATGTTTATTCCAGTTTGCAGCATGGGGCCATGGAAAGAATAACATATCATGCCCAGTTAAAGCAACAGAAGATCCTATATTTCCTATGCAAAATATTGAGTCTTCAGGAATACTTTTTATCATTTCTTAATTAAACAATGGATAGTATATAACATTATTATGCAGCCAACAAAACAGTAGAGTGGGATTTGAAGAAAGGAATTGATGCTACATTAAGATTCAGTAGCAAAAAGAAAATTAAGCAGAATGGGGGAAATAATAAATTGAAAGCATTGTTCAGATGAGATGCTATTTCCTTTTCTCTATCACTTCTACAATTCCCCAATCTGATCAACAGTATCTTTGATTTCTAAAAGCCATTTTAACACAGGCTTATGAAAAATTTGGCACTATCTGCTGTAGCTTTGAGGGGGGGAAATCTTCCTTTTGTTTCCCCTTAACATTTATCAAATAAAAATATTTTAAAACTGTCTAAACAAAGCTGAAGGTGTTATCTTTTATCCCTGATGGAGGAAAGTCTTTTGTTCATTTTAAGATACCCTTGCAGAGCTTGTTAGATTACACTTAAGAAGTCTTTGTGAATAACAAAAGGGTTCAAGTGTGTGGATGCTTTCATCTTTACCCACTGCGAAGTGCAGCTCACTCAAGCCTGTTCACCTCACTGTGGCAGAGCCTTCTGCTTATACAGCACCACTCATGTGATGAAGAGCTTTGCTGTCCCTTGTCGTCCGATGATGAATACAGCTGTATCACCATGCCCAGGCAGGAAGCAGGCGGCTGTGAGTCCTGAACTGTTGTTTGTCCCTGTAGAATATACATTTGAATTCTCCTAGGAGTATTGTTCTTACTTGCTGCTTTTCAATTAAAGAGAAGAAAGTTAATGTTATAGAAAAACTAGTATTAAATTAAGATGATGAAATAATGTGCAAAGTAAGAATGGATACTATAATGAGAAAGAAAACTATCATTAAACTTTTTTGTCTACAGCAAAAGCTTCATTCAAAAAGGCTAGTTGTGTTCTTGGAACTACTATTTTCTTTTCTTTTTTAAATTTTACTTTGAAATTATTTTTTATGCTTTTAAAACAATCTTTTATATTTTACATACCAACACCAATTCTCTCGCCCTCTCCTCCTCCTGCTCCCCCCACCTTCTCCCATCTCATCATGCACTCCTCAGAGAGGGTGAGGCCTCCCATGGGGAGTCAACCAAATCCACCACAGCACTTGAGGCAGGACCACAGCCCTCCCCCCTTTACCTAGACTTACCTAAGTATTTCTCCCTAGGGAAAGGGCTCCAAAAAGCCAGTTCATTCACTAGGGATAAATACTGGTTCCTCTGACAGTGGCCCCACAAATTGCCCAAGCCGCACAACTGTCACGCACATTCAGAGGGCATAGTTCAGTCCTACACAGGTTCCCCAGGTGTCAGTCCAGAATCAATGAGCTCCCACTAGCTTAGGTCATATGTTTCTGTGGGTTTCCCCGTCATGGTCTTGGCCCCTTTGCTAATATTATCATTCCTTCCTGTCTATGACTGGACTCCAGGATCTCGGCCAATTGCTTAGCTGT
Source organism: Ondatra zibethicus (assembly GCA_004026605.1). Taxonomy (NCBI): domain Eukaryota; kingdom Metazoa; phylum Chordata; class Mammalia; order Rodentia; family Cricetidae; genus Ondatra; species Ondatra zibethicus. The sequence goes on from PVIU01020488.1 coordinate 19,187, forward strand.
GGATCTCTGCGTCTGCTTCCATCAGTTACTGGATGAAGGTTCTATGATGACGATGGAAGTAGTCATCAATCTGATCACAGAAGAAGGGCAGTTCAGGTACCCTCTCCACTGCTGCTTAGATTCTTAGGTGGGGTCATCCTTGTGAATTCCTGGGAATTTCCCTAGTGCCAGATTTCTCGCTAACCCCATAATGGCTCCCTCTATCAAAATACCTCTTTCCTTGCTTTCCCTCTCTGTCGTCCCCCAACTTGACATTCTGGATTACTCATATTATCCTCTCCCTCCCTTCTCTCCTCCCACTCCCCTTTTACCTTTCTCTCCCCCCATACTCCCAATTTATTCAGAAAATCTTGTCTACTTCCCTTTTCCAGGGGGGTCTCTCTTAGTGTCCTCTCAATTTCCTGGTTTCTCTGGAGTTGTGAACTGTAGGCTGGTTATCCTTTGCTTTATATCTAATATTCACTTATGAGTGAGCACATAATCCAATTAAATAAGGGGTACACAAATCTAAACAGAGAATTCCCAATAATGGAATCTCAAATGGCTGAAAGGTACTTAATGAATTGTTCAACATCCTTAGTCATCAGGGGAATGAAAATCAAAACAACTCTGAGATTCCATCTTACAGCTGTCAGAAAGGCTAAGATCAAAAATACGATGACAGCATATAGGAATAAGAGGAACTCTCCTCCATTGCTGGTGGGAGTACAAACTTGTATAGCCACTTTGGAAATCAGTATGGCGGTTTCTCAGGAAACTGAGAATCAACCTACCTCAAGTCCCAGCAATACCATTGTTGGGCATATACCCAAAGGATGCACACTCATACCACAAGGACATTTGCTCAACTATTTTCATAGCAGTATTGTTTGTAATATCCAGAACCTGGAAATAACCTAGATGCCTCTCAACTGAAGAATGAACAACAACAACAACAAAAATGTGGCACATTTACACAATAGAGTACTACTCAGTGGTTTAAAAAAAAACACAATGATATTTAAAATTTACAGGCAAATGGATGAAACAACTACAACAACAACAACAAAAAAACATCTTGAGTGAGGGAACCCAGACCCAGAAACTAGTATTTTCTGAGACTTTGCATTGGAAAGAGATCGAAGGTGACAGGCGTGCACAGATATAAAGAAAGAATCTCCCTTTTAGAGGAATCTTTGGCTGGAGGCATTGTGGGAACTAATTTTATGTTACATTGCCCTGATTTTCTCTTTTTTGTTTTATCTAGTATTTTGGTGCATAAAAAATTACACTTATTTTCAGTATCCTGGGTAGTATCCTGAATGACATTTCAGGGGAAGTATGTGTTGTATCCTGCTCAAATCAAAATAAATGTATCAACTCCAATATGTCATTTTTTCTACTGTGAACATTCAAAAATCCTTCCTTCATGTTTTTAACTTCATTTTGTTGTTTTATTATTGAATTAAAGCCAACTTGTTTTGATGATTAAGCTTATCTTTGAATAAGTTTAATATTTAGTATCTGCCAATTCAATGTATTGTTGTTTGAATGAGAATGCCCCCATAAACTCAGGTTTATAAACACATGGTCCTCAGTTGATAGCAATGTATGGTGCTGTGTGTCTGTGTGTGTGTGTGTGTGTGTGTGTGTGTGTGTGTGTGTGTGTGTGTGTGTGTGTGTGTGAATTGCGCTGGAGAAAGTATATCACTGGCTCTTACACTCTTTCTGCCTCCTCCTCCTATGGTGTTCCTGAGGTCTGATGGGAGGTATTTTATAGAGACATCCCACTTAGGGTTGTGTGTTCCAGGGTCTCTCATTCTACACACTGTCTGGCTGTGGGTCTTCTTTATTTGTTCCCATCTGCTGCAGGAGGTAGCTTCTGCTATGCTCATAGATCTGTGCCTTGCTCAGTCACCAGAGAAGCTTCCTCAAGTCCCTTTTGATTGTGATATTTATCACAGTAACAGAAAGTGACTACTACAGAGTAGAGTGTAAGTGTAAAATGAGAAAACATGTATTAACGTGCTTATAAATGCACAAAATGTCTTAAAAGCCAGTTATTTTAATTCTTTTATTGGTATTATAAAAGTACCTTAAAATAACAATATATTAACTCTAATTTCTGAAGTAAAAGTATTTTGTGTGTAATACACTTATCACATCCAGATAGGAAGTAAGTCTTAATAAAAAAACATACAGAGTGCTATTTATTTACCCTAATCTATTAGACTCTATCCATCTGGGTCAGTTATAAGTCCCTAACAATGAATAAAGTTCTTTAAAGCATGACCAAATGAAATCAAGAAGAAGCAAAGGCAGAATGATTAAACTTATATCTGAAGGTTAAACAACAAACCTCACAGAAGTCTAAGTGTGCACTGAGCTATACACAACCTGACCAGCCTCCTATTCCCAGTAACCTCTCCGTTCCCGACTCTCTGAGTAATCTATGGGACTAGGATAAAACTCTTAATGTTTGCTGCATTTATCAGTCAGCAGAAACTTGTTTGAAAACAAGTTGGAAGAAAAAGAGAAACAGAAGAAGGAGAAGAAGGGAAAAAGAAAGAAGGAAAAGATAAAAGGAGAAAGATAAAGTGGAAATGAGGAGAAGAAAAATGACAAAGGGAGGAAGAATATTTGCAAGTTGGGGAGATACCGGTGTCCGTGCATACATGAAACATGCACAGGAGGGAAGAAGAGAGGAGCTGTGTGGTTCCCCGCTGTATGCTATGAACACGTTTTATTACCATTGGTTAATAAAGAAGCTGTTTCAGCAAGCAATGTTGTAATTAATATAGTTTCTGTGTGATTTTTCGGATCTGCATGGCCGGGAAACAAAGGAGCAGTCTCCTACAAGGAGGACCTGCCTGGTCCAGTTTCTCTCTTTTTTCTACTTCGGAAAACAAAGGGTTCAATTGTGTTTCATGCTAATTTGTTCTTTGTAAATGAGGTATGCATTCACTTCCACAGTTGATTGATGCATATTCAAATATAACTGGGGTCATAATTTCTTAGTCAGATTCACGCAGTGTGCTGTCTTTCCAGGGACTGTTTATCTTGGCAGCTAAGAAAGAAACGTGATCGTGCAGTGGTCACAGATATTGACTTGTGGTCCTTGCTGGGACACAGAGTACTAAGTGTGATGCCATGAACAAAAGGCTTCCAGATTCTATTTTGAACGTTGGTGGTTTTAGCCACATGAAATTATCCTCAGAGACAGACTTTTGCTCAAGGCTCACACATCATTTTGACTTTGTGATCTTCTTGTGCCCCAGCTGTCCTTGTCCTCATCCACTTCGCAGTGAAATTATTATATTGCTGGTTCTTGTGAACAAATAGAGAAAATTTCAACTCTCTCTGGCACTGTTCAAAGTTCATACTTCAAAGAGCAAAACACTCATTAAGTCTACTGAGAAAGAGGTTGTTTCCTCCAACATTTCAGGAAAATGTCACCACCATCTGCTTTGAATTTAGGGATCTTTCGGTCTCCATTAGTGGTGCCTTGACATTCTGTTTCTGAATACTTAGTTTCGCATTCTGTAACCTGTTACACTACAATGTGTGAAACTTTGTTTCATCATTTGGTTTATTCATCCTTGCCTTTAATTTTGGAAAAGTGGTTAAATCTACAAATGCACTAATTTGGATAAAGGAAGTAAGTATATTGGATGTTTCTAATTGCTTCAGTCCGTGGTTCTAACACTCAATTTGCCCTGCCTTCTGTCCTATAAGTTCTCTATGCCTGAAACTCAGGAGCCTTAACCTTCTCATAACTTATCAAAATAGTACTCAGTACCCCCAAAATTAATAAAAATTATATTGACTATAATTCAGTGAGAGAGTAGAAAGCTATGGAACAAATGAACCAAGCACTTCTCTAACATTTGTGTACTCTTACAGGATTTAAAAAATAAAAAATTCAAAAGATAAAGTCAAGAGAAGCTTTGTTAGAGAAAGCTATTTTTAACTTCCCATCCATGAGACCCATCACTTGGCAGTGCTGTACCTCTTGTTCTAATAAAGAGCACCTTAACTAATGGAAGACAAACAAAAGGCCTATATGTATTTTTTAAAAATCAATTATTAATAGCTGTTTGAGTTTGCTTTAGATCAAGCTGAGCAAACAGAATCCTCTGCTTTTCAGCTTGTTTTTTTACTCAAAGTTTTATTTTGTTTCCTTTCCTCCTAAATTGCATCTATTTATCTCCCATGCCCTGTCTTCCCTCTGTACATACTATATTGACAATGAGACGATTTGTCATACTCGTTCAAGACACCAAGTACTATATACTTTTGAAAGCCTTCAGAGTGCTTTAAAATTAAAGCGTGGCAGAAAGTTTCCCTCCCCAGATTTGCATTCTCCAATCCATCATTTATTGGTGTTGCCTGCACTCTTCCTGAACTGCTGTGAGCAATATATATAGTCTACAGTAATTACCTTTTTTTCTCTTTGTCTACCCAAACCTGTCACCCAAGAGAAAATTCATTTTCTGTACTGCAGATAATGCAGGCACAGCCAGCAGAATGATTGACATGGTATCCATCAAGGTACTGCCAGACTAAGCACCTGAGTCCCCAGTGGGACACACCAAGGTGCATGGCATCCATGTCAATCCATCCATAAGCATCTCTGTTTCTGGTCTCTCTAGGACACTTGAGTCTGAATGAGTTGCTCCAGAGATGAAATAATAAATGAAACATCACACAAGCCTCCTCCCAGCTCTCTTGATCATTGTAATGTTTATGGTCTTGGGCACTCTCAGTGCACGGTGCCAGAACCAGATTCAGGACAGGGGGCTCTCATTCATATTAGTGACTGTGAAGGACACTTTCTATCTTTGACAATTTCTAAAAGTAACTTTTGTCTCCTCTAAGGTTGCTTTATTTGGGAATCAGATAATAAAATATATATTGTCCAGTAACATAAAAAAATAAATATCCAGAATGGGTGTCATTTCATCATTCTACTTTATTCAGCCACTAGCCAAAAATCACTAAATGTCTATCCTACTTACCAAGCTAAACAGTCTTCCAAATAGCACTTTGAATGGAGATCGCTGTTACATTTTTTTCAGTTGAAGTAATCTATGATTTAATTTAGGAAAATTATTTGTGGGATGGCTGACATATCTTCCCACAGTAAGATACTACACAGCAATTTAGCTTGGTAAAAATTTTAAATCTTTTTAAACACATGTTTCTTGTCTCAAGCTTAGATAGTGAGTATAGGGGATCTATATTTTAAATGCAAATACAATTCATAAAGGTAAAATATTTTGACCTTTCAAAGTTTTTCAAACATCTGAACAGCATTCACTACTTAGGATAGAACCCAATAAAGTTAAAAAAAATCTTAAAATATGTTTCTAATAGCAATATCTGTCTTAACCCTTGCTTTGAAATAAAATGAGTATGATATAAAATCAAGAGAAAATTAAAAATAATTAAAATTTATTTACTAAAAATATGAACAGTTTATATTCATATTCATAACAGCTGAGACAGTTTAGTAGTCATTAAATATTCAGAATATAAGCCAGATTAAACATTTCAAAATTGTTATGAAATTTAAAGAAAGCTCTGTTACTTCCAAATCTGTGGTTTCATTATTTAAAAATAAATATTACTGAGTAATATATCATAATAGCTTATATATATTTTGACTTAAGCCTTAGGGATACAAAACACAACCATAACCCCTTTTTCTTCCTTGATAGTTAGCAAATTTTTACCTCTCAATAGTGCTTAATAAACACAGCACATTTTCCCTCTAAGTTAATGATCCAATAGTAAGCATTTACTAGTAAAGCATAATTAATATCTGTTTTGATTTGAATATATAATAGCCCCCTCAACAGAGAGGCTCATGGGTGCTTTGTTCCCAGATGCGGATGCTGTTTTACATTTTGGAAACTTTAGGAGGTAGGACCTGGTAGAAATAGCCCACTGGGGACATGTCCTTGGGGATGTTTCTTATCTGTGAGTGCTCTCTCTCTCTCTCTCTCCCTCCTACATTGTTTCTCTGCCTCTCCTCTTCTTTCTCTCCCCTTCTTAGGCATAATAAAGTAAAGAATTCCTACCTATGCTCCTGGCAACAAAATATTCTTCCCAAGAGCATGAGGCTAAACAATCATGGAAGGAAAACTCTGAAACCATTAACCTCAGCAAAGTCTTCTTCTCTTAGCTTGTTTTCATAGATGTTTTGTCATAGTGACAAAGTGTGTTTAGCAGAACTCAATCCTGTTTTACTAACGTGGTCATTGTCATAGTTTTCCCTCCATGCCTATGTAGTAAATTGGTCACTTGTTGGTTCCCAGCTGCCTGGCTAACTTAGACCCGAAATAATCACACAGAAACTGTATTAATTAAAACACTGCTTGACCCATTAGCTCTAGCTTCTTATTAGTTAACTCCTGCATCTCATTTCCACTAATCTGTGCATCACCACGAGGTCATGGCCTACAAGCAAATTTTCAGCATGTCTATCTCCAGTGGTAGCTCCATGGTGTCTCTTTGACTGTACCCTTCTTCTCCCATGCTATAGGCCATGTTTTCTTTATTCATTAACCAATAAAATCAACACATAGACTGAAGGACCTCCCACACCATGCCTATCACATGCATATTTCCTGTGAGTGGAGGCTCCACATGAGCCATGTTATTTATATTTTCTCAGCTCAGTTTCCACAGCAGAAAGTGCTATTGAGACTATTAAAAGCTAGAGAGGTTGAATAAGATCTTGAAGCCCTGCAAAGAGGATTATGCCCATTCTCTCAGCTCCCACCATGAAATTTTAGCTACCAAATTTAGTCTAACTAAAGCAGAACATTGGAGTGAAAACAAATACTCTAGAACATTTGGGGGAAAGTAGATCAGATTGGAATAGCATTTTCTTTGGTACATGAATACCTCCCTTTAAGCAATGTATCCCTCCATCAGTAGAAGTACATTTGAGTTTCACATAGGAGGGCAGGTGTGTAGTCCTAGTTCTTGGAAAGTCTGTGGAAGAGGATCAAGAGTTTAAGGCAATCTTCTTGATATATAATGTATGTGAGGCCAGCCTGAGCTTCACAATATCTTGATTCAGAAACATCATCCCCACCAACAGAGGAAATCTCTCTTCCATCCTCTGTTCCCATGTGGGAAAAAATGTGGTCCATCAGCTTCCTGATCCTGCTTCCAAGTCATACCATCCCTGCCAATATAGACTCTAGCCATGTGAAACCATGAGCCAAATAATTTCTTTATTCATTGAATCGCTTTTGATCATGGTGCTTACCACAGAAAGGGAAGTGACTTTTTCAAGACTGCTTTCACTTTGTTTTAAGACTATAAAGTCACAAGAGCAGTTACTTATGTAAAAACTCAGATGCACCCACATAAAACCACATTCAAGTTCTGTGGGGACTCTACCATCACATAAAAACAATGTGTAATCTTCCATTCAAAGGTGGTGAGTTGACTTGTGGTTTTTTCATATTTTGGTGAGTCAGAAAGCAAAAAGATAAATAAGAGGTGGGGACGGGCTTTCAAAATCTTGCCTCCAGTCACCCAATTCTACCAGATATACCTCCTTCTCCAAAGGCTCCACACCTTTCCAGTATAGCGCCACCACCTAGAGCTAAGTGTCCAGGCACTGTGAGGCTGTGCGGGACATATCCCATCCACTCCATAATGGACCATCATCAGTGTTAGCTTTGGCTTTACCCAAACTACTGAATCACTATGGGCATTTTAATAGGATAGCTTGCTGAATTGTACTGACCCTAGGGTTTGTAAAGAGAATTTACTGTTAGACTTAGAATTCTGCTCTGAAGTTATTCTTAAATGAGGTTGTTTGTTTGTTTTTTTAAGAAGACAAATATATTTAAAATAATTTAAACTCTGCTAATAAAAATAAAAATATGAGGTTCATCTCTCCAGAAAATTCAAGGAACAAACATTTTATCTTTTGAGGCTTCTGAAACATCCTGATTTTCTTTGTCAACCTTAAGTTTTGTAATATCTATATATACATATAGATATAGATATTACACTCATACACTCGTATGTATGTATACATATATATGAAAAGACTTGGTTAATTCCCAACCTCAGCTGTAATGTAAACAAAAACAGAATCAGAGCCTAGAAAGAAAACAACAACCCCCTCTTCTGTTCAAATAGGAGTCTTCAAAGTTTGTTAGAATCATCAGATTTTTCTCTTTAACTTGATGTCTCTGTGGATAGGTCCTATCTAGCTTTTTAGAAGTATTATTAATACCTACCTACACTACTTAACAGCCTTTTGAAATTATTATTACATTTGGCCTTCTGTATTATAATGACTTCTTGACATTTTACCTCAGTATGCACATCACAGCTTGACAGCAAGGATTGTCATACCCTCACTACATCTCCACCACTACCAAGAGGAGGGGCTCACAAGAAGACCTGGGCTTGTTATATAGATGGAAGAATTTGGAGAACAGGAAAACTAATAGCTACTCAAATCAAAATGACAGTACCAATTCAAAAGTCCTAGTAACTAAATGGTTGAGAACCAGTATTTTATCTTTATTGTATTATTGGTTAGGTAATATCCAACAGAACATTAATTGCATCTTCTCTCTGGCTATTAACTTGAAAAGTACAGAAACGACTTAGCAGATTAATGCAATTTAATCAAATCTTTCCAACTGTCCTCGCAATGGACAAGAGGAAATAATATAAAATGTGAGGTTGAGCTCATGAATAGCAACGTGGGGAGTCTTAGAAAGTGAGTATTTAAAGTCCCAGAAAATACTACCAGAAACTGAAAGTAAGCTAAAACAGTGAACATAAAACCTCATGAGAAACAAAGAAAGTTTAAATAATTCAGGAGACTAACTTCTCTATAGTAGTTGTACACATTCCCAATTTTTTGTCTTCTTATATTTAAAAAGTGTTGATGCATGGTTTTATTTTTAAGTGGTATATATTTGTGCATATTTATGGGTTATAGTATGATAACTCAATATGTATACAATATTTAGTTGTATCAGTGTATTTACATTTTATATCTTCAAATATTTATTATTTCTCCATACTGGGATCTCATCCTTCTCTTCTTCCTAAGTACTTTGAAACATACACTACACTGTTGTAGGCTGCAGAGGTCTCCATGCTGTAGAACTGAGAAATGACTCCACCTTATCCAAACTTCTTTTGGTCCTTGTTAACAAATCCTTCTGTCCCATTTTCTTGCATGTATACTTTGTAATGTTCATACTATAAGATTCTATGAAGCCAACTTTATTAACTTCCACAATTAGTTGAAACATGCAGTGACCTAACTTACTTCATACAACACAATGCCTAGCTCTACCACAGTTCCTACAAATGACAGGATTTCATTCTTTTTTACGGAATTGCTACTGTTCCATTTTTATACATTTAACCACAAATGAATACCTTGATTCCACATCTTCATTTATATGAATAGTGCTACAATTTTAGCAAAAGAAATTGAAAATGTTTTAATCTCTCTGAGTCTACTTAGGGACTTCTTGGGGCTTCACATAGTTGCTTTTGACTGCAAAGTGTTCTTATTTTACTCTTCATAATATAACTTCAAGCTGAGAAGGGGATTGGTGACGACTTAGGAGGTCAAAGTTCTTGGCTCAATTGGCCTTTCAAGAGCAAAACATACTTGGGAAAACAATATTCCCTTACTATAAACATTAAGCACTAAGTTTCCTCTTGAAGAATTTCCTTTCAATCCTTTTCAAATTCTTCAAATGAGAAGGGGCCAAAATTGGATGAATTCTTGGAAATAACAAGTAATTTAAATCTCTCACAGACTCATTTTTCTTGTTATAAGATGAAATTGTGCAAATGAGTTTTACCCATTGTAATAGCTAGAAAAACATTAAGTTGAAAGCCATATGTCTGAGCCAGACATGGTGGTTCCTGCCTGCATTCCTATCACTAAATCACTAAGTAATATCAGGGTGATATTAGTGGTATGAATTCAAGGCCATAACTCAAGGACAGAACATGAGCATTTGCTTTTAAAAAATAGCATACTGCTTTCTGGATTATCAATTAGATGCAAAGAAGAAACAATGAACGACATCCCAAAGGATGGTGGGCAGAGATTCATAGTAGGATCTACACTTTGAAAGAATGAAATGCCAAGGTAGAGAAATAAGGAGTCATAGGTGGGAAATATCATAGAGATGCACTTCCCCAGCCAAAGAGAAGATAGCTAAAAATCAGTGTGGGTCAGGGTCCTGAAAAGACACATGACAAAAAACAGCTTCCATGAGAAACAGTGCTGGGAAAACTGCACATCCATAGATAAAAGAATAAACTGGTTACTACTACAGAAGATATATACAATCAATCAATCAATGCAAAATGGGTTAAAAAGACTCAAATTTGTCATCTTAAATTTCAGGTCTCTGCTAGGATAAAATAAAGTAAAATGGTTTGTGACTTTATCACAGTGATTTTATGGATCTTAACCTAAAATTGCAGGTAGCAAAAAAAAAAAAAAAAACTTAACAAATGGGATTACATCAAACTAAGAAGCTGATATGGAGAAAAGGAAACAATGGCAGAATGGATATTTGCTAAGGGATGGCTGAACCTCTGCAATATCTAAAAAATTCTATCACTCAATAGCACAATAACTAACAATCCAATTTTAAATGGTCTAAACACTTAATGAGCATTTATAAAAAAGTCATAAAGAAAAACTGTTCAACATCATTAATCATAACATGAATAAAAACAGTAAAGAAATAATTGCTATATATTGTAACTATATTTAACAATTAAATTCTATACTCTTAAAAACAAAAAAAAGATAGGTCAAAGAAATACATTAGAATATGAAAAAGTGTTGAACCTGGTGGCAACTGCATGTCTGTAATCCCAATACTTGGGAAGTGAAAATAGCAAAGTCAAAAGTTCAATGTCATCCTCTGACTACATAACAAATTCAAGTTTGAAGATAGCCAGGGCTATATGAAGAACAGTCTCAAGAAAAATAAGAAGCAAAATAATATAAAAATAGAATTTTGTAACCTAATAATATCCATTATATTCTTCAAATTTTGCCATAAAACAAGGATCAGAAAATGGAATTCATTAGAGAGACTATTCAAACAGTGATCCCTCCCTACTTTAATCGCTGACAATGTCAAAAATACTCAGTTCTCCATTGTCAAGAAACATAAGGGCTATGGATGGTTCCAACTAAAGAAACATTCGTTAGATTTCATCTTTTACCCAACCTAATTTCAAGTCAGTTATTGAATGAATTTAAATGGTTAGTAGATTCAGTAAATGAGAAAGAATGATAGAAAAATAATAGTGAAAATAATACTGTATTTTTCTCCTAATTTTGATGCAAAGAACAATAAAAATAAAACCATAGACAAAAGATCAGCAAATCCAAAAAGAATATAGTAAAAAAAAATAGTAGCACCTTTTTCACAGTATGGATAATCTTTAAGTCTAAAGAGCAACTAGAAGTAGGGTTGTATATTTAACAAAGGGAACTAATAAGAAAGTCAGGAACTTAAGAATAGTAGGAGGCAAGAAGACAAAGAATGGGTTTTAAAACTGAAACCCCCCATCTAAGATTTTTTTAAAATAAATTCAGAATATGCCTGTAACTCTTCAGGAATGGGAGGAAATGGGAAAGCAGCTGAGGAAACAATGGTGTGAATTCGTCCAAACTGAAGAATGCCGGAACCTCGTGGCTGCAAGGACCTCAGTGAATCTCGAGAAGAGGAAATGTGAAGAAATTTGCACCAAACCTCATCATATATCAAATTTTTGAGCAGTAGCAAAATAGAAAAAAAACTGGAGAAATATTTGTGGTTTTGAGCTAGGCAGAGATTTGTCTAAGATAGGAATATCACAGTCCATAAGGAAAAAAAAACGATTCCATCGAAGTATAAATGCTTCCTATTCAAAAGATAACATTAAGAAGCTGAAATATCTTCTGTATGAGATATTCAGAACACAAATACTTGATAAAGGAATTATATTTGAGGTGTGTAAAGTTCTCCTATAAATCAGTAGTGACCTAATTTTAAAATACCATAAGACTTGAATCTTCACCAAAGAATATGTATGAATGTCCAATAAGCATATGAAAAGATGCTTAGTGTCATTAGTCACTAAGGAAATGCAAATTAAAGTCTTGCAGAAACCCACTAGAAACTGAACTCGACAAGGTGGAAAAGGCTGCCAGGAATACAGAGCAAAAGAATGTCTCATTCCCTACCTTGAAAATAAGTTCATCAGTATCCTTAAAGGGGAAATGTGCGTTAAATATTAAATATCACCCAGAAGGTCCACTTTCAATCAACAAGAGATATATGAAAGTGAACATTTTATCAACAAGAATATATATAGAATGTTGACAGCAATTTTATTTGTAATCATTGAAACTGAAAATAATCCAAATGTGCATCAGTAGCATAATGAATAAGCAAAATGGCGTGAAACAGTCTTCAGCAATGAACGCAATTGTACACAAAACATGGGTGCATCTCATTAATATTATGTTATAGCAACAAACCAAATGCCGAGTGTATATTTACAATTGGTGTAGGAAGGTCTTCTGTTTGTATATTGCCCTCATTGGTTAAATAAAGAAAACTGCCTTGGCCTTTTGATAGGGCAGCCCTTAGGTGGGCGGAGTAGATAGAACAGAATGCTGTAAGAGAGAAAGCAGTGTAGCAGACGCCATGCTTCTCTAGCATAAGATGGACACTGGTTAGACTCATGCCGGTAAGCCACGACTCGTGGTGACACATAGATGATTAGAAATGGGTTAAACAAATATGTGAGAGTTAGCCAATAAGAGGCTAGAGCTAATGGGTCAGGCAGTATTTCAATGAATACAGTTTCCGTGTAATTATTTTGGGTACACACCGGGGGCCGGGACAGAACAAGGGGCCCGGCGCCGGGAACACAGCCTGAGCCCCTCATTACAACATACAATGATATATATCACAAATTCAGGGACAGGAAAAGCAAGCCAACGGTTATAGAAAGAAAACAGTCTTAGTCTGTGATAGCAGAGGTATGGTTTGGATTAACTGGAAAAGAGGAAGAAGGAACTCTTTACAGTGGTGATATTATGCTTTTATGTCTGGCTCAAATATTGGTTACACAGGTATATGTATTCACCAAAGGAATTGAATTTGGGGGTCTGTGCATTTTATTGTTAAAGTTACAGTCATTGTTTCTAAATCTTAATGCCATATGCATCTTATTTGCAGTGATGGGGCTGGCAGGGTAGCTTATTGTACAGATTTATAAATCAGAAAATAAAATCTCCAGGGGCTGTGACTTGGTGGAGTCTCTTGCTCACCTATGGGTCTTTGGTCACTGTTTTGTTTTCTTTGGACTGGATTCTCTTTCCCCACAACATCAAGCAGAGCTTGCCCATGAGCATCGGCGCAGAAAAGAGTTAGTGGTTTTAAAATGTTGAGAAGAGGTTTTCTGCTGGGTTAGCACAATTTCAATACTAAATATAAGCTTTGCACACCAAATATATTCCTTTGTTTCTTGACCACTGTGCTAGAGAATGGGGAAATGTGCCAAAGACTGAACTGGAGAAGACCACAGAGAAAGAGGCTGAAGTTGCTAAGGCAGCAGCCTTTCTTTTTGGCTTGGAGATGCTCTTTCATGGGGAAAAGAAAATTAATTATGACCAGTACTGAAAGACTACAGGGAAATTTGAGAGTCCTTCATAGGAGCCAGCCTGGACAGAGGTGGATTGAAGGTAGGTCACAATGGGAAACATGGATTAGACCAGCCAAAGGATTGTTGATTTATAAAGCTTATGTGTCTGAATGAAAAGAAAAGGGTTAGACTTGAGATGAAAGACTAGTTACCAGAGGTGAGGATGGAGTTTATTCAGGCTCTCAGCCTGCCCTGAATACCAATATCCATCCTAGGTACTCTGGCTGACCTCCACTCCCTTGCTATATCCTTGCAGCTAAGGGATTTATTTCCTACACTTAATACACACACACACACACACACACACACACACACACACACGTATATAAGCACTACAACTAAAATATGTATGTGTGTGAAGCTAATAATTTATGATATTAATTATATATATGTATTATATTATATAAATTGATCAGACAGTAGAACAAGCTGAATTTGTCCTAATTAGAAAGATTACTAATTAAGGAAGTAGAAAGGGAGGCATCTTCATGATACCCAATTACAATTAAATTAAATTGAACTGATGCAGTAAACAGAAAATTGTTCATCCACACTCTTTTTTCTCAATAACGTCCTCCTTGAACTCACTGGAGAAAATATATGTTTATTTGGGGCAAGAAAAGTTGTGAAGATAAGTGTTCCTGTAAGCAGTTAAGGATGAACAAGAATCCGATCAGTGGTTGCCCATTCTGATGCACACTAGAGTCACAGGTGAGTTTTTTTTTTGTTTTTTTTTTTTTTTGTACATCAAACAGACAAAAGTATGTTTATTACCTAAGCTCAGATCCACAATATCAGATTCAATTTTTCTTATTTAATGATTGAATTATTAGTAAAATAGCAAAATAATTTTTCACTTTATGATCAAATTCTATGTACTCCTTTCAATACTATGAAGCCTTCCATCACACCTCTCTCACATCCTTCAGATCCTGTGTCT
>PVIU01020489.1:0-33878 GCA_004026605.1 Ondatra zibethicus
TCTGCAGCTACAGCTACATAGGAAGTGCGAATTCATCCTGGGATAAGTGAAACCTCGTCTCAAAAAATAGAAAGAAAACAAAATTTTAAAGTGGTATAAATACACATAAGCCTAACAACAAGCCAAGTATAGAAAGAAGACCATCTCCTCCTGCCCTGGACTGCTGGCTGAGCAATCCAGCAGCTCGGCTTTGCTGTACGACACATTATCGTTTGGAGAATTCGCTCTTTCCTATTAGATGGTCTTGGCAGAAAGCCGGGTAAATATGGGTACCTCCACCCCCTAAGAATGTCAACTAAGCCAACTTTCCTCATGCTGACCCAAGGAGCCAGAAACCAGGGGAACCTATCAGGATTTGTATTTTATGCGAGGAAAGCCATGACAGTAGATTTCTTACCCTAGGCAATTATTTTATATGGGAAGATGTAGTCTGTCAATCACAAAGTAAGGAGGATGCAGGAAAGTTAAATTTTCAGGTAGGAAGGTTTCTGTGGGCGCTCTCTAGGAAAGGGACAAGAGTAAAAAGAAAAAGCAAAATCTCTTTTGGACTTGTCATAGGTTTTCAGAGGACTGAAAAGGAGTCACCCAAAAAAGGAAGACAGGTAGACAGATAAGGATTCATGATTTCTTTATGGGGAAATATCATCAACTATATTATGTATTAAGGATTTTATGATTAATGTGAAATTGCCAACAGTGTCTCAACAAGACATTCAATATCAGAAGAATGTATTTCTCCACTGTGTTGAGGACTTTGTATTTTATGCACCATGTTTAAAGACTATATGATAAAACTCATTTAAAATTGTATGGCCTATTATGCTTGAATGATAGAGAATAGTTATTCTTCACTCTTGGCAATCTTTTTAATGGCTTCTAACTATGCTGTTTCCCTAAAATAAACAAACAATGGGGGTTTTTCTTTGCCTTGTTGATCCAGAAGTATTAACTTAATGTTGCCAAGTTTAAGGCCTCCTCTTTTAAAGACTTGTAATCATCTTTCACTCCTGCATAGTAAATCTGATTTAATTATCTCCCAAAAATCAGGAAAAGTAGTATTTTTGTCTTTGCCTGTCCTTAATCCTTGTTTGATTAAAGTAGCACATGCTTAATTGAAAGGTGATTTTACCTCAACCTCCTCAATTCTAAATATCAAAGGCAACCATGGAAGTGCTGAAGTGATTTCAGTAGTCTCCATGGTTTTGACAGACATTGCTGAGATAATCAGTAAATCGGCATAATCCACAGAATGTCGGTGCCTCTCCCCCTTGGAGATCTGTGTATGGCCACGCCCCACTCATCTCTTCTAAGCACAAGTCCCGTGGTCTTTCATACTTACTGCCAGCAAAGGAAGAGAAGACAAAGCATGAAGAGGAAGTGTGAAGTCTATTAGTCTCCTTCCTCTGCATTCTTCCGTTACCACATCATTCTGATCTCCGTCTTCAGCAGTGACTGTCATGCACCCTGTATGTTTCTATGCTCTTCTGACAAGTTTTTCACTCTTTTTTTTTATTGAGCTCTACATTTTTCTCTGCTCCCCTTCCTGCCTTTCCCCTCCGCCCTTCAACCCTCCCCCAAGGTCCCAATGCTCCCAGTTTTCTCAGGAGATCTTGTCTTTTTCTACACAGAAAGACAATTATCACATGTACTCACTCATAAGTGGTTTCTAAACATAAAGCAAAGAAAACCAAGCTGCAAATCACAACCCCCAAAGAATTTAGACAACAATGAGGATATTAAGAGAGACCTACATAGATCTAATCTACATGGGAAGTAGAAAAAGACAAGTTTTTCACTCTTAAAGGGTCCTTCAAGTATGCCTGCCATAACCCAGGACCACCTCATCTTAACTTGAATACATCTGCAAATCCTGTTTCCCAATAAGGTCATAATCATAGGTACCATATACTATAGCTTCAAGATCTACCTAGGAGATAAAGTCCAACACATAAGCTCTTCCATGATATAAAGTAGCCCGTGCTACTTGCTACTCTTTATTATTGTCTTTGTGCACTTGGTTTTTTCTAGGAGCTCCCCACGCCCAGCACTTCTAGAAACCATTATTCAAGTATTTACTTCCTAACAGAGTTAGTTATTCAGCTAAATCAACAGATGCTGGAGGCACCCTGGTTCTCAGCCACTGACTGCTATTCACCATATACTGTGGGCCTTGTGTGGGTGTGCTGCCGTATTTTATTTTTGTGATTTCGTGAAGTGGGGGACAATTTACTGTGAATAAGAAGAAACTCAATCCATGAAGATCCAAATAAAGGCTGACTGTTCGCTAGAACACAAAAAGATCTCGCCTTTTGAGTATATAAAAGAATGGGGTCACGGAAATCAATGAGTCTAGTCAAACCGGACAACACTGGAGCATTACAGCAAGGCGCTTGGTGATTGAAGAAGGTTGTTACACACCCTGGGAAGCATCACTATCATGTGATGGGAGCTGTGTTCCAGTTACTAGCTACTTGTTTATGCTCTCCTGAGACGCTAGATCTCTTTCAGTGTGCCATCAAATCTGCTCATGCCTAACATAGAAAACTGTTGAGAACCTTCATTTTCTTTATTAAGAATGGATCAAATGCCCCATTCCCAGCTCCACTCTCATTAAATATTTTCTCTATTTGTAGATGCTGAAAACTTCATGAGTTTAAAGGAAATTGTTCAGGGTAGCAGGTAAGTTTTGTAATTTACCCAGCACAGCGTTCCATGTATATGGAAAAATAGATCTCCCTTGGGGCTGAGTAATGTCACCTGACTTCCCCTGGAAATTCTGATCCCAAAAATGTGAGATTGTGATCATTTCTGGAGAGCCCCTCATAAGCCACTTCCAGAGTATCACTTCCAGCAAGTTCTATGAATACAGAAATCTTGTAAGTAGGAATTTAGCCCCCAGATCTATGAAGATTAAGAAATTTTTGTGTGATCTCACCACTAGACAAAGAAGTACATGCAAGTAATGGCTACTGGGGGGAGGATTAGCCTCTCCCAGGGGTGAGCCTTCTTATTGGTTGTCTGATGCAGAGTGGTCAGGGGTGAGCCTTCTTATTGGTTGTCTGATGCAGAGTGGTCAGGGGTTAGCCTTCTTATTGGTTGTCTGATGCAGAGTGGTCAGCCCTGCATCAGATACACAAACCACAAAACAGACTCAAATGTTATAATATTTTTATATCTGTGCATAGACACACACACCTGTAACAATGATAAATAAAAGAGGCTGTTAATGAGAGTAGGGGAGGCATGAGAGGAGTGGGAGGGAGGGTATCTACGAGGAGCTGGAGGAAGGAAATGGAAAAAGTCATGGGATTCCATTTCAGCTAAAAACATATTTAAAAACCTTAAAAGTCTTTAAAACTTTGTTTCTTTTTTATATACTATAGCATGCATTTGCAAAATAAACACTCAAAGTTGTTAAAATAATCAAGTTACAGGGAAATCTGTCAATGTGGGTCAGTGGGTAAAAGTATTTGTAACACAAATGTGTCACTGATGTGATGTGATGGCCTGGGTTTGATACCTAGAACCCTAGGAGATGAGAGGACTGACACCTCCAAGATGTCCTCTGGCTTTTGTGTGCACACTACCATGTCCACACACACACACACACACACACACACACACACACACACACACACACCGATGATAATAAATAATTTTTAATTTTTTAAGGGTGAATAAAGAGCTACCTGATGAAACACTAATTACCACCCCAGATCCTACACAACAGATAAGATTGTATAAGAATTCTTCTATCAGATATTTCTCCAATCAAGAGAGCTAAAAACAGACCCAAGAGAGGACACACAATGAAAGGAAAAGCAAAGGTCCCCTCTACTGTTAACTCATTTGTAGCTGTTCAGTCCTTCAAGAGCTGGTCTTGGAACTCATCTCCCCATGGAATCCCCAGAGAACATGTGCCCAGATGCAATTTACTTAACTTAGAGAATAGTGAGAAGAGCCATGAGTTCAGAAATCTACCCATGTAGTGATATTTTGCTTGTGTTTTAATAAATAAAGCTTACCTGGAGAGCAGAGTGCAGAGCTAAGCCACTAGGGGCCGGGGAGTGGTGGCACACACCTTTAATCCCAAGATTCAAGGCCACCTTGGGCTGCACGAGACTGAATCTGTCTAAAAAGAGAGACAGAACTTACACAAAGGTGATCCCAGCACTTGGGATCCCATGCCTTTAATCCCAGCACTAGGTGAGACAGGAGTGATGTGGCTGGGTGGAGAGAGGAGGAGACATTGGAGTCTGAGGTTTGGTAGGGAGCATTGCAGTCTGCAGTCACGTTGAGGACAGAATCGCCCCCTTTGCTTGTCTGAGCCTTGGTAGAGATAAGAACTAGTGGCCTGGTTGCTTTGCTTCATCTTGAACTCCGATATGTATCTCTGGGTTTTTATTACTCAGAAAACTAAGTCACACTGAGGGAAGGGAAGTGAGAAAAAGAACAGAGAAACGAAAGCAGGCCGGGGGCAGGTATTATGCTCCGTCTATGCCCCAATAGTCAACTCCATCCCTCTACCACATTTTCTGCTCTAACCACCAAATGGTGAGGCCTCTGCTTTGACTCTGAAAGTTAAGGGAACCGTGGCTCAAAAGATAAAAACCCAGGTCCTACTAGCTTTCCACCACTCTCTAAGAATGATCCATAGGAAAACTCCTTAAGGAAGTTTATCTTTAAACTTTCCTGGGAATCTGGGTCAGATAGAGAAACATTATGAACTAAATGCCAATTGAGGATACCCTAAGCTTGTGGAGGAGAGAATCTCAGCAACTGAAACTGTATAGAATTTGTCTCTCCTGACCTGGCCTTTCCAGCACTCTCCCTCATACCCTCCTCTGTACTTCTTTCCACAAAATCAGGCAGCCAAAACTTCCATGACCTTCTGCCACTGTTATGCCAGCATAACCCATTTCCTTCTGCAGGATGCCCCCATGCTGCCAGGTTAACTGTGGTTCTCATTATTTAAATAATGAAATGATGCTGAAAACATGAAGCCATTTGGCTTCTTCTTTCTGGGCATGGCTAGCCACATCCCACTCATTTGTTCCTTTGTAGCATGACCATGAAACTGAGCGCCAACCGATGAGCTGTGATGAATGTATGCCACTCACAGGTCTGACCCATGAACTATCATACATAGTAAGCATTGCACTTGCTCCTTATAACAGTCTGAGGCAGCAGACACTACAACCTTGAAAATCTTCAGCCTTGGCAAAGACAATAAAGTCACAAGATAGGAGGGGCCAGGGTCCTGAATCATATACAACTAGTAATCAGCAATCCAAATCATCAGTTAGGAGCTGGGAATGTGGGTAGGGAACAGAGAGAATGCTTAGCTGTGTGGGACACAACAAAATCAAAGAGACATCTTTCAGGGATATTAAATACAAAATAATTATGTATTATATTTGAGAGTTGTTCCTCAACCTTGTTTGTTTCTGCGATGGCTCTCCCTTAATACTCAGCTTCTCTTCAAGGTGCCTATAATGGAGGTCATATACTGTCCCATGCCACTGTTCCCTAATACAGTTTCCTGGGAATTCGTGCTCCCAAAACACCGCAGATGATATGAAAGAACCTGCCCCCTTTTGATAATAAAACTTCACTAAACACCAGGCTCTAAACAAAATAAGCTTTGAAGTCAGACTGAGTTGAGACCACTATCTTGCAATATCCTGCCCATGTGGTACACATTAACTCCTTATCTTTCTGACCAAAACACTTTTCTGAAGTTGAGATAACCAATCAACCCAATTAATTATTGGTGTAGAGTTGTATGGAGTAAGCTCAAAGCACTTATCACAGGGATCTATGATAAGGGATCTGCACATAGCAGATCATCAACAAACAGAAGCCATTATCGTTACTATTTCTAATGATTGGTCGCTGTCTGCCTGCACCCTTTAAGGATAGGGCACTTTCTAGAAATATCTCTCTATAACTTCACGACTATTGTGATGATTAACCTTCATGAAAACTTCATAAGGTAAGCTGGGAAGGTTGCATTATTTAGTTTTAATTACATGGCGTATCCCTGGGATGTCACACTGTGTTCCATATGCCTAAGAGTGGTGCCTGTTACACACTGAAGGGAAGCTGTGCTTAGCGCCAGTTTTGTTCTTCACTGTGACTTCCAAAAGAACATAGGTGTGGATCAGATCTAAAAATATTTCTCAGAAGCTATGAACAAACAGGCTTGCAACAAAAGCAGTTAATAAGTTAAGTCCTTTATAAAAAGGTAGGGAGTGTGATTCCGGTCATCTGAACTGTCGGGATGCTGTCACTGCTCCATAGCAGCTGTGTCTGAGAGCCCTTGGATGACAAGTTGACGGATAGCAGACCATGATTCCAGAAGCCGCCCTTCGTGTTCTCACAGCACCACACCCCACCACCATCAAAACACTGATGTCAGGATAATCCGATTTCCACCTGGACCTAAGGATCAGCTCTTCAGTTTTCTCCCACAAAGTAGCTATGAAGATCAAATCCCACGATAGACTCCAACGGCTGCTTGTACGCAGAGGGACATAACTATTGCTACAGAAGTCCCTCTTGTCATCAGTGTTGCTGCAGTTTCTCTGTTCCCTTCATTGCTGGGAGATTTTTTTTATTTACTTTTTTTATTTAAAAACAATTTTTTTTATTTTACTTTCCAATCCCAGTTCTCCCTCCCTCCCTGCCTCTCCTCCCACCCACGCAAGCCCCCATCCACTCCTCAGAGAGGGTAAGGCTTCCCACGGGGAGTCAACAAAGTCTGGCACATCACTTGAGGCAGAACCGAGGCCCTTCCCCTAGCCCATATGTAGGCTGAGCAAGGTATCCCACCATAGGAAATAGCATCCAAAAAGCCCGTACCTGCACTAGAGATAAATCCTAGTCCTACTGCCAGTGGCACCACAACCTCAGCCACACAGCTGTCACCTACATTCAGGGGATATAGTTCAGTACTGTGCAGGCTCCCCCATTGCTGGGAGATCTTACGGCACAGTCTCTCCCTGCTAATGGCATAATCATGAATTAAAATATTATTAAGAAAAAATTTGTATTACATGTTATATAAAGACAAATATATTACATAAAGACAAATACTTTTATTATTAAGTTGTCCGCCGCTTGGAACACACCCAAGCATGACTCATTTCTTTAAAAAGAATTCCATAATCAAACATTTCATTCAAGATATGACTGTATCGCACACAAGCAAGGTTATTGGGTGATAAATCAAATTTCACTTTCTCAACATTGTTTCTGCATTGAGTAGACTCATAGCAGCCCTGGAAATGAGAAGCAGGAAGTGAGGGGGGGGGAACAGAGTGGGAGCCCAGATGAGAAAATTAGGTTGAAACTAAGCTTTGACATAGCTGGAGGAAATGTAGTTCATTTAGTGTGCACATAAATCAATGCCCTGATTACATCTAAGAAAGCCAAAAAAAAAAAAAAAAGAAAACAAAAAGGACGTGACCAAGTTAAAAGTGTCACCAGAAGACGTGCCAAGTTTAGAGCCAAAGCAACTTTCAAGTTGCATGTTTGGGAGGTCTTCACCTAAGTGACACATATTTGGGAAGTCTTCACCCAAGTGACACGTACTTGTTTGGGAGGTTGTCACCTTAGGCTTAGCAAAGTCCTCTCTGCAAGTTCTGGTATTTGATGGCCAGGACCCAAAATTCACCTCCTGAGGATTTGCTAACAGGATTTTAGAGTAAAGGCTTCAGCTCCTGCGACTCCAACAGGCTAGGCTCAGCCACTCGCCCACTACAATAATCAAAGAGATGGAGAACGGTGAGCAACACCAAAAAAGTCACCAATGTGGCACATTGGGAAGGTGGCGAATGAAGACACCCAGTGACCCCAAGTTCACCTTGAACACACTGTCTGACACTGTGCTGTTTCAGGTTGAAGCAGAGGAAGACTTGTTGGGGAAAAGGTGTGTGCATTAGGAGATAGTTCTGCTCAAGGTGTGGCCTGGTAGCTCATTTCTGGGTCTGTAAGGTAGCTCAAAGAATATATTACTGCTAGAGGGGGCAACCTCAGGGATTATTCCCGTTTCAGGGCACAGCCTTGCTATGAAAGATAATTGCCTTCATTGGCTCTGGGGACTTGTTGCACAAAACTTTGCTGTTTCTGTAATACAAATTTGACGGCAACTTTAGCACAGGAAATCTTGTCTTCAGTGGAGGGTGAAGTAGATAATCACCAGTTTTCACTGGAATGTTCTGGAATGGTTAATTTGCCAATGTCCAGAGGTAAGTTGGTGCCTAAAGTAAGGAAGATAGATCCAAAGTGAAGACAGAGATGTTGGCGCTTTATTCTGCTCCAGGTTACCTTGTAGGCACAAGTAAAGACTCAGTGCATTTTAGAAAAATTAGTGTTTGTTGTAGGTTTAAGTTTAACGAATATTGGAGAATAAATAAGGAATCCCAACTCTGAGCTTTGTAAGTCCATGTGGCCCTCCTCATCTGTCTCTTATGGTCAGCCAATCTCCCTTCTTATGAGGACAGCATAGGAAGATTGAGGGAACATGGGTGACTTAGGAGCATGGTATCATCTCCTGTTGTAGAATTAGGACTATGTGTCTTCAAGTCCATTTATCTTCATGAGAGGAACCCACCTGCCCCGAGGAGTCATGGAAGATGTGGCTCTCCACCCCTGTAGAGGAAAGCCTGCATGGACAAGCCAGGCTTTGGCCTCTCGGCTCTTCGTTCCACACCCCACAGTCCCGCAGCCCCCACTCCCCATCCGTTTCCGAATGGACGTTCCTTCTAGTGATAAAGTCGACATCCCCGCCAGTCAGCAGCTTCATGTGTGATGTGAAAGGTGAGTCTCGCTACTATCTGATCCCTAGGGCTGTGTGATGCTCTTAGCCAAGTCACCTCTGTGTGTAGGAAAGTCTGTTGTTTTCTTCCTCCAAGAGTGTATCTGACTAATTTTAGATGAAAACCTTACTAATTTGATATTCTTTTCCATGAATTGTTATGTTTCCAACTTTTATCTGAGATACAAATTTTATTTTTATTAAATGGACCTCATAAGTGCTTTTCTTTTGCCAAAGAAGAAGTCTGGAATGGCAGATTTTAAAGCAACTAGAACTTGAACCATATAATAAGGTTGCTGAAAAACAGTAACTGGGCAACAATGCCACTTTGACTCTTGACCCTATTTAGCCAAGAAAGCACTGAGATGTTTCCTCCTCAGCAAGTTTTTAGCATCAGTTCCTTATCTGAAAGCCAGGGAACCGGAAGAGGCCCTTCCTAGGGTTTCTATTAGTGCAAGACTTTAATGACTCTAAGATACTGTGGATGACAAGTTCTTTCATTGGGATAAAACCTTGCTGAAAAGACAGGAAGAGAAGAAGAGTTACAAGTGGCAAAGTCTTTACCAAGTTCTAGAACGTGCACAGACTGCTTCCTTCAATCTTAAAACTGTGCAGTAGTAACTCACATTGCTGCTAAATTCCACAGATGAAGAAAATCAACGTTTAGAGAAGCTAAATCATTTGTACAATGCCATGGGCTAAGTATTTATTACTCTCCCACCCCCAAAACATGTTAATTCACAAACTCCTAACATGAAGGTATTATCCTTTGATATCTCTAAATAATTAGTTCAGAAAAGATGAGAGTGGAGTCCTCATCATAGGATTAGTATTTGTGTTGGGTACCTCACAAAAGCATTTAAGGAAAAGTTGATTTTGGCTCATACTACTGTGGTACAGAAGACATGGTCACAGGAGGCAGAGTGACAGAAAGGTGAGGTACAGAGTTACTTTGCCTCAGCAATTGGTTGGGAACTCCAGCCCATGAAATGGTGTCTCTAATATTCAGGGTGGTTTTCCCATCAGTTAAATGTCTCTGGAAACACCCTGACAGTGACAGACACACCCAGAGATATGTCTCCAAGGAGATTTCAACTCCTGCCCAGTTGATAAAGAAATCAACCATCACAGTGCCTTTGTTTTTAACGAGCACCGAAGGAGCTGCGGCTGTGTCTCTCTCTGTTGCTCTTCCACACGCTCTCACTCACGCCCATGAGAAGGCACAGAAAGGCATCAGCCGTCTGTAAGACCAGGAAGAAAGCTACTGCCAGGAAACCAGCCAGCCAAGCACCTTGACTTTGGACTCCACTCTTTAAGTGGAGAAATGTATGTTTCTCCTTCTGCCACCCGGGCTATAGGGCTCAATGACAGCAGATCAGCTAAGACACTCGACATCCTAAAGTTAGAACCAGGTCTGAACTCCGTCTTAAAAATACATGCCAAACGAAAGTAGAGCAGAGTGTCTGAAGAAGCTGTCCTCAGCGCAGTCTGTTCAAAGCCAACTTTCCCCATGCTTTAGTATTTTTACTCTGAAGGCCAAATCAGAAATTACTTGGTCTCCATGCCAGTCTACTCAAAACTCTTTAACAAATAACCTAGATTGTTTGATGTGAAGGGCAGCATTCTAGAGGTCACCTCACTCAAAAATATCTCGGGAGCTAACAGTACTTGGCACCTAAGCCAACCTTAAAAAAGAAAAAAAAAGTCTTCTAGAATAAATGCTGATCTCTCCCAATCTTTTTTTAATTGAAATTTCCACTGAGTGAGGAGTTAGAACTTCAGAGCTTTGAGATGTTCCTCAGATGCAACTCGCAAGCCAAGAGAGCACCAGGATCTGGTGGAGGGAAGGAAATCGATAAGAGACAAATGAGAAGAGAGGAGACAGATGAGGGTAACAGCCTACTTCTCCCTTTCCTAGAGAGGAAGGAATCTGCTCTTGGCTTGAGTTAGGCTGCTAATGCTATTATTTATAGCTTCCAGTCTCCCAAAGCAGTGATACTACTCACAAGGGAAGGTTACCAGAAGCAGGGAGTGTCACTGGGGGCCGGGGAGGCATTAAGATACCAGATGGCGGCCATGGGAGCTGTGGCAGCCGCCAAGAGCTTGATGGCAGTGGATTCTGCCCCGCTTTAGGGCATCTGTTTCCACGCTCAGCTAGGGCTGAGCCTGAAAATCTGCTGATGCCAGTCTTTCCTCCCCAACCGTGTCAGTGGCCGGCTCAGCATCCAGGCCCCACAGTCCTGCAGGCAGGATGCACTGAGATGAGGCAGAAAATTGGAATTTCTTCTCCCTGCCTCTTTAAAGGAATGATCTAAGTTCGCTTCTGTAACAGCAGCAGTTTGGACTGAATTCCATCTTGAACACTGAGCAGTAAAAGCATTGAAATCTGTGATCCCCTCACTGCCTTAGTTACAAAGTTACTGGAGTAAGAAAGAAGTCTCTGTCCCTGCCCTTATCCTAACTCCCCAGTGACTACGTGGCAACTCTATCTGCTGCTCCGCACACTCCGTGCTATGGACAGCAGTCATTTCTAAGAAACCACTAAGGAAAAAGAACTTAACAAGCATGCTTTGCATTTTGAGCTTGTGCAGAGCCCAACTGTAGGAGGCAGAGGATATTATGGATCACAAAATCTCATTGTTTTAGATCTGTCTATATTTAAGAAACCAAGCCACATGTTTGCAATACCTAGATTATGAAGGTCAGTGTTATATTAAATTATTTCTTGAAATTGTAATTGCATCATTTCCCTCTTTCAGGTCCTTTCTCCAAATCCTCCCACACACATACCCTTTCTTTCTCTGAAACTCGTGACTTCTTTTTACATTAATTGTTATTGCATATATATATATATATATATACACATATACATATGTGTTTATATGTGTGCTTGTATGTATGCATTATGTAACATAAATAAAACCCGTTCAGTCTTTATAAGGCTACTTGTATGTATCTTTTCAGGACTGACCATTTGGTATTGAATGAACAGTCAGTTGGTGCTCTCTACCTTGAGGAAGACTTTATCCCACGCTCAACATTCCTTAGTTCCCAGGGCATTTTTTTTTTTGTAACAAATTGCTTGACCCATCATTTCATTTCCCATGCATTAACAAACCTTGCCTTTCAGCTCCTGCAGCTCCACGTTAGGTATGAGACTTGTTGGAAGGTAGGCTGTGAGGACTAAAACCTGAGTGGGAAATTGTAGGTTTCATGTAAACTGTGCTGTTCCCAAATACGAGCAGCCTTGAGCAGTGTGGTTGTCCACACAAGAAGGCTAGCAGCCGAGACAGCACGGCAGGCTAAGGGGAGTGACTGCTACTGAGAAAGTCCTAGAGCAAAGTGGAAGATTTTCAGAAAGTGGGGGCATGGAAGCCCCCAGCTCCTGTCTTGAACATGTGCTTGGTGTCCGTCACACAGTCACCTGGTCTGTTTTCTAACAAGCAAACAGAAACAGATGGCACTTCCTTGTTCATCCTCTGGGGGAGAAAAGAAAAGGCCCAGCTCCTGCCACTCAGCCTCTCACTTCCTTCCCGGGCAAAGTGCTCTCTGCAGCCTCTGCTCCACACTAGGAGTGGGTGGCAAAGCAACAGGAAGGCCCTGTGCAGGTCAGGGCAGCAGAGCACTGGGCCCCATGGAGAAACACAGCCTTTGGTCCAATGAGCAGGATTCTGTGTGATCTTAGCAATATAACATAGAGAGGTGGATGACCACCTTCTATTACCGATGAAAACGCTATCCTGGAGAGAGAACCAGAGGCCCAGCATTACACTGGGCAGGGCCAATGCTGGAATCTAGGTCTCCTAAAAAATAACTCCCTACTTCTGCTCCTCATCACTTCTTGTACAAGAAGAAGAAGAGAAAAAAGATATCTAATCATGGAAAAGTTGGAGAATGTCTAGCCTAAGGCTTCTCTGAACCAGGAACTTCGCAACTTTATCTGCTTTGATCACAGGTCTCCCAAGGCATCTGGCCTGCTTCACCAAAGACCAGACTGTTTGCACAGGTGCCAGCTGTGGAACAAAGTTTAAGTCCCTCCCTGGGTGCAAAGGAGGGATCTTCTAGACAACAGTATCTCTGCAGTTCAGACACCCTGTTGCTGCAGTGCAACCATGAGGAAACTTGTAAAGGGGAAATTGTGGTCCAGCATTCAAAGCCCACAGTCCGAGCAAGCAACACTGAGTTCAAAATTGTCACATCGGCAAGCCAGGCCCAAGCCCATCCTCCCACCCTCACGGCCACTGGTCAAAGATACAAGAGAGATTTCTCTGCTGATGACAGACACAATCCACACTAATTAAAGATGGGTTTTTAATAGGTTTAAGTAAAGCATTATTTAAAGCTTCCTCAGATCATGTATCAATGTGTTAAACAGAACCTAGATTTGCAGTTGGGGCCAAACTGTCTTTAGGCAAGGCATATTCATAGCAAATTTCCTGTGGGTCCTCCAGCCGTTAAACATGCCTTGTTCCTTCCTATATACACAGAAAATGATGATTACTCTCTGGCACCTACTGAGGGCTAAAGTCTGGGACTTCAGCGTCCCTTGAGGGCCTATGTGTCATAACTTAGTCCTCAGGAGGCTATTGAAGGTGGTAGAACCTTTCAAAGTTGGAGCCTGTTTGGTGGGTCCCTAGGTTACTGGGGTGTGTCTTTAAGAAGGAAAACAGGAAGTGAGAGTGTTTCTTCCTCTTTCTCTTCTCCTTCTTCCTCTTCTACTCTCTCTCCTCTTCCCTGCTCCCTCCTCCTGTCCTGTCCATGGGGTCAGCCATTTTTCTTTGCTGTCTTGTCCCACCATTAAGTGTTGCCTTACTGCACAACCAAAGAAACCAGATCAAGCAGTTATGGGTTAGAATGCCAAAAAAATAGAAGTGCAAACAAGCTTCGCTTTTTTCTCCAGGCCAGATTCCATGTATTCCAGGCTAGCTTTAAACTTGCTATGTGTCTGAGGATGATCTTAAACATCTGGTCCCCTTATGCAGGTATTACAGATAGGTGCCATCACACTGGATTTGTGTAAGTCTAGGGATAAAACATGACTTCATGCATGCTATACCTTGTAAATATACTATTAAGTATACTTAATTCAGTAGGTAAACTGAATTAAGCTCCCAGCCCCCTTTTAGCTTTATACGTTGATTATCTCCAGAGTATAAAACTGACTAATATACCGACACCTCTAGCACATCAAGGAAATGCTATTACTCCCATCACATGGTGAAAAGGGGACACTGGGAATGTCCAGTTTAATGTCTTGACCCAGATCTTGCATCTGGTAACAGAGATATGATTCAGTTCTGGTCATGACTCTGGATCTGGTTTCTTTCCACCATGTTGTTCCTTTCACCATCTCTGCTAGAGCAGGTCAAAGCGCAGTTGATCACCTTGTCTCTCCTTCCCTCAAAGGAAAAACAAGCAAACAGCAATTCCAGTACCACTACCCACCTTACACTCTCCTTGACCCCAGAGGCCCAAGGTCAACAAAGTGAGTCTATTATCATTGTTCACCTAAAATACTCACCAATGAAAGGTAAACTGCCTCCTTTTGCTTATGATCCCTACAGGTTCTCGTCATGGTCTAGTCATAGATCTAGCTTGTAATGAGCAACCTGGACTAGCTATTAGCAAGATGATTTCTGCTTACACAATACCTATAAACGTATGTGAGTGCCAGTGCACCTGCTTGAATTACAATCCTAGAATAGAAGTTTACACTCTTTAATTTTTGGTTCAGTATAAATCAGTCACTCAACATTAGGTACCTATTGGATGGATGCTCTTTACAACAAAAAAAATGATGCTGCTGCTGCTGATGGTGATGATGATGGTGGTGATGATAATGGTGGTGATGATGATGGTGGTGGTGATGGTGATGATGATGATGGTGTGATAATGATGATGGTGGTGATGGTGATGATGATGATGGTGTG
Organism: Ondatra zibethicus; assembly: GCA_004026605.1. Lineage (NCBI taxonomy): Eukaryota > Metazoa > Chordata > Mammalia > Rodentia > Cricetidae > Ondatra > Ondatra zibethicus. The sequence goes on from PVIU01020489.1 coordinate 14,752, forward strand.
ATAATGGTGATGATGGTCATGATAATGGTGGTGATGATGATGATGATGGTGGTGATGATAATGGTGGTGATGATGGTGGTGATGATGATGGTGATGATGATGGTGATGGTGGTAATGATGGTGGTGATGGTGATGATGGTGGTGATGGTGATGATGGTGGTGATGATGATGGTGACGGTGATGGTGCTGATGAAGATATAAAGACCAGGAAGTACCCTAGAAAAGCACCGAGGGTGCTTTCTTGAAATTTCTCATAGAGTTGTTGTAGGAGTTCACCCAGGAGCTAGAGATGGTAGGGTCCCTGTGAACTGGCCTCCTCGGACAGCAGTAGACAAAGGGATCAAGTGGCAGGAGATGTCCAACGGCTTCAGGAAGCAACTACTTCAGGGAGAAGCATCTTTTAACACAGAGAAGCATCCCCTGCTTCCCACACCAGGAGCCAACCAGTTCTGAGTCATAATTTACCAAGCTCAGTGCCAAACTGACAGGCTGAAGAAAAAAAATCCACAGAACCTTCCCAGCAGGGGTGATGGACTGCTGGTGCAATGGTGACATCCTGAACATGACGCCAGCTGGGGGAGGAGTGGCTGGAGAGCTGGCACTGAGAGCCTGTTCACCAAGTGAGTCACAGCATGGCTGGCCCCGCCAGCAGTCCTTGTTCCTGGTCCCGCAGTCAGACCTACGGAGCATGGTCAGTGTGGCGGTGCAGGGCCTCACTCACTAAATAATGACAGCCATACCTAATCTAAGAGTGGAACAAAGGAGAAACAGTGAGCATAGAAATCACCAGACACATTTGCACAGCAACCTGTGACCTCCCCAGAAGGCACTCAGGCAAGAGAATGCTTTTTAACATATCCAGAAACTTTTCATCAAGAATATTATCTATGTAACACAGCAATTACCTTTGGCTTCTAAAGCAATTAGGTAGGTGTGACTGTGATAAAGACTACAAATAACTGATGGCGTGCAGCGTCCGTATATCACACAGCACAGACTGCCAGCCCTTGGCCTTATTCCAAATTGCACTTAGGACACTCATTTATTTTTTTTACTGCAATCATGGTTTGTTGAGTGCTTTTAGTGAGAATAAATAAGGCTTTGAAGTAATAGCACAGGAAATTTATAAATTGGAGGTCTGTTTTTACTTTTAAAATCATTTTACACTTACAAGCAATTGGAGGTCAATAGCTTCCAATCTTTTAAAAAGTAATTTTGGAAAAGGAGTCTGTCTTAGTTACAAATGCTTTCTAGACTATTTAGAAATGGGGCTTGGGAATCAATCCACAGATTCCTATTTCAGCTGCCTTGTCAGTTTTTATATCTTATTCCATAGCTCATAAAGATGAGAGTTGGAAAGGCATAAGATGGACTTTCTGAATCACACAACCTTATTGTGTTTTAATTGAAGGGAAGGGGGTACACCATAGAGAAGACATTTACAACCCAGAGAGGAAAAAGTTGCATGAGTTGAGGGCAACATGAGTGATATATGGAAAGATGCACAGCCATGAAAGACCTCATTCCTCTAGATGTGGTGTTGCTACAGATTAGCACACTCACGTCCCCCACTGCACGAGCTTAAATAAATGGCAGAGGCTTGTGGTAAATACAGATTGCAGTCTTTTACATTAGAGTACACATTAGTAATGATGCTATCATTTCTTCATTTGAGGTCAAGTGGAAAGATTAGTGTGCCATGTTTGAAGATGAATCATGTCCACTTCTTTCTGGCACTCTTATCTAAGTAATTTCCAGGTGCCTCCCATGGTCTTAGAACTCAGAGGGTAGCAGCCTACCATCCACAGCCCAGTTCTATCTTTTCCTAGTTTTCTGATAGAAAAGCTGCATAACAGACTGTTCCCTGCCTAATGCTGCTCACTGTAGAGCAGGCATGGTAATGTGTCCTACTAAAAGGGCTTCGCAAGCTTCATGTAAAGTCTACTACTTCCCTCAGTTGCCTTAACAAACCAGATGCAGGGATTCCTGCTCCTATCATATCCCCCCTCACTCGGCTTCACTTCAGGTGGATTATTCACTCTTGTGGCTTATACTATCCAGTAAATATTTTTTATTGTAAAGCCCACAATAGATTTACTTTGTTTACATTTCCATGTAGTGAGGTTGAAAGCAAATATAATGGGTAGTATCTGACTTCTGACATGGGAAATTTACGTCTCTTAGAAAACACCTTGATGGGAAAAAGTCGGGCAGGAAAGATGGGTCCCAAAGATTGTGATCTGTAAGAAAAAGAGAAACACAGAGAAAGCTAACTCTTTTCTGTGAGAGGTACACATGCATTTGGGCATTGGGGTAGGCATGAAAACCAAGATGGGAGAAAGTAACTAAGTAACACAAAAAACATTTTAGCTTGCAGTGAAAGATAATCAGTGGGGAATTCCTGGTGGTTGGGGTTGAAGAACATTTAAGATGAAAATAAGATGCCCAAATCGTTTGCATTTCTAAAATGTGAAAATCAGATAAGCCTTTTGTATTCCGCAAAAGGCTTGCAGGATGTGCTATGTGGAAGAAACCAAGGGACTGGGGGTTGTTCTAGTTTCCTGTCTGTTACTGCAATATAACAGCCTGACCAAATGCAGCTTGGGGGAAGAAAGTTTATTTGGCTTACCGTTCCAGGCTACCATCCATCACTGAGGGTGAGTGAGTTAAGGCAGGAACTCAGCAGCCAGTCACGTGACATGTGACATCCCCAGCCAAGCGCAGAGAGAAGCAGAGGCCACCTGATGATCATTTGGGGCTTCTCCTCAGCTAGGTTTCTTTAGTGTTGAGCAGTCAGAGCCCAGGCCATGAAATAGGGCACCCACAATCAGGGTGGATCTTCCCACCTGAATCAACTGGCCAAGAAAATCCCACAAGCCTGAAATCCAATCTGATCTAGAGAATTCCTCAGCTGAGTCTTGGTTCCCAGGTGATTCTAGGTTGTAGCAAGTTGACATTTAAAACCAACCACCACAGGGACAAAGTTCCATGTAGAGGTGAAGAAATGGAAGAACCTTGTGTAAAAGCTAAAGTTATGTTCTCAGTTTTAATTACTATACGTAAGAGATCCATGAAACAAAAATGCCTCTGATCTGCAAGGCCCTTGCCCAAGGATAGATAGTTCCTGAAATTATGGAGGCTGTTGTTTATGGGAACTAGCAAGTCACGTGTTTTCACTCCACTAAACAAGTATGTTTGACCCAACCGACACTGAACGTGCTTGATTACATTTGGACCAGAGGTTCACAGGCAGGAAATACATCAGGATGCATGCTTGCCCCTGATTGGATGTAGGCCAGAGATACATGGGCAAGAAATACAACAGGATGCATTGCCTGCTCCTGATTGGACCTGGTGGGAAATACTTTGAGCCCCTGCAAACTGTGACTTGGGGCCATTTCCTGGGGACCCATGGATGGGCCTGGCCAGAGCACATCCACTTGGCCAGTATTTCATTAAAGCTTGCTTCAAATTTGACTGTAAATTGTAGTGGTGAATTCCAGGAGCTTGGTCCAATGCTTAACTGTGGATCTCTGTATCTGCTTCCATTAGTTACTGAATGAAATCTCTATGATGACAATTAGGGTAGCCACCAGTCTGATTATAGGAGAAAGCCAGTTCAGGTACACTCTTCACTATTAAAGAGAGGAAGGAGGGATTATATGGGTAAGAGGGTCAAGATCATGATGGGGAAACCCACAGAGACAGCTGACCCAAGATAGTGGGAGCTCACACTGACTCTGGACTAATAGCTAGGGAGTCTGCATGGGTCCCAACTAGGCCTTCCGAATGTGGGAGACAGTTGTGTGTCTTGGTCTTTTGTGGTGTCCCTGGCAGTGGGACTAAGATTTATCCCTGGTATATGAATTGGCTTTTTGGAACCCATTCCCTATGGTGGGATACCATGCTCAGTCTTGATATGGGAGAAGGGGCTTGGTACTGCCTCAACTTGATGTGCCAGACTTTGCTGACTTCCCATGAAAAGCCTTACCCTCTCTGAGGAGTGGATAGGAGCTAGGGGGAGGAAGGGAGAATTAAAAATTAAAACATAACTTTGACTCTCACATTCTTCCTTGAGTTGTATCCTGAGTCAGATCTTTGAATCTGTGATGGGTACCTAACTGTTTATATTGTGATCTAATAGCCATCATAAGCTTAATGATACCCAGACAGGATACTATCAGGTAGTTATTCCTCTTAAAAAGCCTATGTGCTCCTGAATTATCAAAAAATAAAGTACCAATTTTTTTTATTCCAAAGGGAGAAGACAGGGTATAACCACAATCTGCATAAGGCAAAATCAGGCTCCAACATTACAAACAATTCAATTCAATATCTGGGATTTATTCACAATCCTTTGGGTTTTCCTGAGAGGCTTGGATCACCTCTTTGACCCCAACCTCAGCAGTATATATATATGGCCTGACTTCTAGATCCCAGCCTGCCCCATTTAATTTTGGCTGGAGCTTCCAGTGACTATCACATGGCACCAGCATTTCCAAAACTACCAGCGCTCACCATTGCACCTGAGTTATCTTTGGGAACTCTAGGCATGCCACACACTGGCAAGTCTCAGGTGCTCTCCATGATCCTTTAAACCCAGTAACACCTGAGTGACTCTTAAATTACAAAGTTTGGCTGCCAGTATTATTGCATATAAAAGCATGGGGGCACAGCTTTAATGCTGTATTAAACAAGCATTGTTTTTAAATCCTACCTCTCATAAACCTTGTTTTCAGGACAGGACAGGAATTACCTTACACAAATCTACCCTAATCCAAAATATCTTGGAATCTGTTGTTGCCTCCTTCTCAGGCCCAGTCCATGTGGTTATTTTTAATCAAGATGGTGGTGCAGTCACATGACATCCTTTTTCTCCAAAGGCTGTCTGTTGTAGGAGAATGCTTTTGTACACTGTAAAAATTTGTCACTCATATTGGTTTAATAAAATGCTGATTGACCATAGCCAGGCAGGAAGTGTAGGTGGGGCAACCAGACTAAGAAGTCTGAGAAGAGGAAAGGCAGAGATGCAATCACCAGCCAGACGCAAAGGAAGAAAGATGAGAATGTGGCACTGAGAGAAGGTACCAAGACAAGTGGCTATACGTGGACAAGAATTATGGGTTAATTTAAGCTGTAAGAGTTAGTTAATAATAAGCCTGAGCTAATAGGCCAAATAGTTTGAAATTAATACAAGCCTCTGTGTGTTTCTTTGTGACTGAATGGCTGCAGAACTGTGCAGAACAGACTCCTGTCTACAGCTGTCAGCAAAATGGCTGCCCAAGAATGATGAAGTTACATGGCATCCACCCTCTCAAACCCTACCAAAGATGGTGACCAGTCATGTGGCTGCCTAAAGATGGTGGCAATCCATGTCTTGCTCCCATCCCAAAATGGAATCATGCCACACAGTTCCTTTAAGACTACCCATGCATAGATTTTTAAGTTGTCACACACATTTGTACTGCAGATTGTGCCTCTCCCTCTAGGTCTTTCAGCATTGTCACAAGACTCCCAGCTCAGCCATTTAGCTGACGTTTGCTTCCCCAACTCTTCTCCCAAACCTGCTTTGGATGATATCTCTCAAAGCGCACCCAGAAGCTTCCTTCTGGAGCTTTTCTCTCAGCCAGACACCCCCCAACAAAAGGCCCCAAAGCCCAGGTCGCTTTGGCCTCTGAAAGCCTGGAAACTGGCCCTGCTCTTTGGTGTGATCAAAACACATGTCATACTTGAAAGAAACTGTCATTATGAAAACCAACTTTATGGACATCAGTAAAGAAAGTGAAGAATAAAAGTAGAGCTGTTTTGGCAGAAACATCGCGTGGCAACGCTTTCCCTCTAAGACTTCTGACAGGGATTGTGGAGGGGACAAGAAAGCCTAAGTAAAAACATCAACTACGTTTTTGACAAAAGAGTACAGAGGTGGCTGAAAGGGGGAGAGGAGCAGTGCACTCTGTGGACAACAAAGAGGATTACAAGAGAAGCATGAGTCAAACCTTGCTTTCCCCTAATATCAGCTCAGCAATGCTGCCTTCTGCCCTGTTCCTCAGCCACGCAATCCTTCCCCATTCAGGCATTCCTCAACTATCAAAGTCTCCTGCTGATCCCAAGCTCATTGTACTCTTTGTCTGTCTGTCTGCTCCCTTCCTGGATTCTTGTCCTTTCCTTTATTTGTTTGTATTTAGTTATTTTATTTAATGTGTAAGAGTGTTTTGCTGGTATACAAGTATGTGTACCACATGAGTGTCACATGCCTGTGGCCAGGATGCCTGAGACCAGAAGAGGGCGTCAGATCTCTTAGAACTGGAGTCATGGATGGGTGTAAACCACCACGTGGGTGCTCCAAGTCCTCTGCAAGAGCAACAAGTACCTCAAGCTGAGTCATCTACCTCACCATCCCCTTCTTATCCCTTTCTTAATATTTTGTTATTTTATTGTTGTCTTGTTTTGTGGTAGGCTTACAGTTTTGTTTTTGTGTTTAATTTGACTTTATTTTTCTTATTATTTTGTTTTTGTGGTGGTTTGAAGGCTGCTATGGTGATGGTGGTGGTTGTAGCTATGCAATCTTGGCCAACCTTGAATTCTGGACCCTTCTGGTCTCAATCTTCCAAAGGCTGGGATTAAAGATGTGTACCAACACAGTCAGAGGTTCCAAAACACTGGGAACCCTGGGTGTAAATGTTAGGCTCTATACACTAGATGCTCAAGACATAAAACCAGTAGGAGATAGGGCACTGATGGCCCAAACTTACAAAGGTACTGAGACAGCTGAACCAATGGTCTATAAGTTGCCAAGAAGACCAGCGCTAGAAGAACAGAGATGGCATGGACACAAAGTGTGCAGAAATACAGCCGTTCCAAAAGAGGAGACAAGAAACAGAGAGTGGATGCTACTGGCAGCTCCCTGAGCCGCCCATGGTGCTAGTTTACCTCCAGGTAATCCCACAATCAGAAAAAAATGCTTTATTAAAGATCAGTCTGCTCATAGGCATTCAGAACAATGTATTCAATAGACTAGGGTGACTAAGTGTCTAGGAAGATGCCCCAGGGGCATTTAATGACCTCTAGACTACATTTTGGGGGAACCCACAAATCAACACTTCCAAAAGTTTTCTAGAAAGATTGCAATTGCCAGGATAACCAATGAATCCATGCCATCCTTTTTCTTGATCAGTCTGGGTGGCAAAATCAGTATCATGTGCCTGTTCTCTGCTTGCAGGAACTGCTGTGTAAGTATTTGGGGGACTGATTGATCTTTTACTAGGGAATTATCCTGCCACGGGCTCAACTATGCATAGCTACTGGACATCCAAAATGAAGAGAACTTGGGCATTGTTGCTCACCAGGGTATTCTGATACTTTTGCTGCTCTACAAAATGCTTCAGGTAAAGTTACCTAGAAAACCAGGTCCTGTCCTTGCTAAAGAACTAAGAAAAGGTAATGATAACATATAGACTCAGAAAAATAAAAAGGATCCCATGCTTTCATGGTAAATAGCAGACTCCTTGGATTTCCTTTGAAGATTTACTGCAATGGCGTTCCATCTAGTATTTTTCTAATTACTTTTGTAAATGCCCTTTCCTACTATGACCATGATGGTTAGTCCCTGCTGTTTGCCCTGAGCCCCTAAACATTTTTCCCTAGGCATCAAATTCATTATTTTCCTTGTTTATGTTACCAAATACATTGGACTTAGTGAAGAGAGTGTTTAATTTTGACTTACAGTTTAAAGGGATGAAGTTTATCATGAGGAAGGCATGACGGTAGTAGTGGGAGGAGGCTGAGGGAGGGAGAGATCACACTGCACCTGCGGTTTAGAAGCAGAGGGCAGACAGGAAGTGGCATGATCTAGAACTGTAAGATCCACCACCCACTTCCTCCAACCAGGCTCCAGTTCCTAAAGGTTCTACAGTCTTCCAAACTAGCTTCTCCAGCTGGGAATGAAGCATTCAAACACAGAAGCCTGTGGGAGACAACTCACACTCAAGCTACAGAAGCCAGTTACTCATTAATGTCCCTGCAGAGCCACGCCCATCTTCTCTGTCTACCATAATCGTACATCCATTAATATGAATCTCTGATTATGAGTGTCCACACACATTGGCATGGATCTACACGCTGACAAGAAGTACATCTTAGGTCAGACATCTTTCTCAGTGGAACCAGTAACGAAGTCAGCAGTTAATTCTTCCCGCAGTGAGCATGACGGCTGAAAACAAAGGCTGTCTCGGTGCTGCTCATTAACCCAGGAGCATGTGCACCATATTTATCTGAAGAGTACAGGTTAGGTGGTAGACATACGCTTAGAACTATGAATTCTTATGACAGCTCTGAGTCTGTCATTATTCCTGTTTTACAGATGGGAAGCCTGTTGAGGCAACTGAGGTCTTACAAGGAGCAAAGGAAAGACTCAGAATTTGAACCCAGGCAGACTTATTCCTGAGACCACTGGACAGTGGCTTAGACACCTCCATTTCATAAAGCAAACTTGATTGTAACGTATGTAGGAAGAGCGTATTCTCAGACTCTATAAGGAAATTTTCCAAGGACATTTTCTTTAACGCGGAGAATGACTCGATGGGAGGAAACTGATCAGTAGTTCCCTGCCTCTAACTGCTGAATGGAAGTAGGATAGTAAAGTGTACTCCCACCCTTCCTGTAAGAGACAGTATAAATAGGAGATCAGAGAGCCAGCCACCTCCCTATGCAAAGATATTCACATAGAAACGTCTCATTTCATGAATTCAAAGCTTGTACAAAGAAACACAGTCTCCTTTCTCCCTTCAGCTCAGTGGCAGTTTCCAGGAGACTGGCAAGAGTGTGGTGTAGATGAGTATTCACACGCTAGAAATAAGTTGTTTCCCTCAGCCTTGGACCCTTCATGGAGTCCAAAATCCATCCTTACAGAAAATGCCATAGTGTTTGTATATTGACAGCACACATCTTCCTGTATCTGTAAATCACCTCTAGATAGCTTGTCATATCTAATAAAATGTGTCTGTAAATGGTTGTCACACTATGGGCTCAGAAAATAGTGACAGGAATAAAAGCCTGCACATGCTCAACATAGATATGTGATTTACAAAAAAAAAGTCCAAATTTGAACAAATCCAGGAAGAAGCAATATATAGTGTCTATTGTGTGTGTGTGTGTGTATATATACACAATGATTCTTTTGTTCAAATGTTTATAACAAGAAGCTATGTGGTCAGGATAAAATTTTGCAGTGACCCTAATGAAAGGCATTTTTTTCTTCTTCCTTTTTTATTTTATTTTATTTTTTGTTTAAAATGCTGTGTTCACCCAAGGGCAATATTTTATGCTCATCAGTAAATGTTTTTTTCTCACCATAAATACAGCTTTTATTTGTAACAACCACAACATTTCCAAGGTAAGAGTTCAAATTTCTGAATAATATTGACTGTGTACTCACAGTTCTACAGAGTCAAGGTTCTACAGAAAAATTAGGAAGAATAGGATTTTATATAGGAATGTCAGGAAACGTTTGTTTGTTTATTTATTTATTCATTTATTTATTTATCTCATAAAACATGGAGGCTGATATTTAGTTTTAATCCAAAGACCCTGAGAATGCAAGGAACCAATGATGCTGAAAGCTCAGAGGGGAAGGAAGGCACAGGTGTCAAGTCTGGGCAGGAAAGAGGCCTGTCTGCACAAGGTCAGAAAGAATGAATTCACTCTTCTGCCCTCCTACCAAATGCTGTCTACAGAGTCAGTGCAATCCTCATAAAAACATTAATGCTTAGTTTTTAAGCAGAAAGCAAAGAAAGCCAGCCTACAAACCACAATCCCAGAGAACTCAGACAACAATGAGGACACTAACAGAGACTTACATAGATCTATTCTACATGGGAAGTAGAAAAAGACAAGATCTCCTGAATAAATTGGGAGCATGGGGACCTTGGGGGAGGGTTGACGGGGGGAGGGGAGAGGCAGAGAAGGGAGCAGAGAAAAATGTAGAGCTCAATAAAAATCAATAAAAAAAACTTAATGCAATTATTCATGGAAATTGAAAAAACTAATCTTAAATATTATTTAGAAACACACACACATGACAAAAAAAAAACACAGGATAGGCAAAACAATCCTGAACAATAAAGTGACTACTAAAGATATCATCATTCATGATTTTAAGTTATACTACAGAGCTATTATAGTAAAACCAGTATGGTACTGATATTAAGGACTGTCAACAGCGGTGCTGGTTAAACTGGATAGCGATCTGCAGAAAGATGAAACTAGGTCTTCATCACTCTCACAAACAAAACACAGCTTCAAGTGGGTGAGGTGTTTCAACATAAGCTCTGATACCCTGAGTCTGGAAGAAGATAACATAGGAGATGTGTTTGAACTTGCAGACATAGGACAGGAGTGTCTAAAGGACTCTGATAACAAAGACCACTGATTGACAAATGGTACCACCTAACTAAAGGTCTCATGATGGCTGATCTTGACTGACTGCTTTTAAACCTTTTACAATAACCTACCAGACTCACATCTGTGAAGGTGTTTCTAAATGGGACAAACATCCAGCTACAGCTTCTCCAGCCTTCCAGAGTAGACTCAATACCAGCAGTCCCAGACACTTTGAGGCCTTTGGTATCAGATTGGTATTAGATGCTGAAGCATCCATACCAGGTTCTCTGCTTCCCGAGCATGAAGCTGACCATTGTCAACCTGATATATATGGATCTGCTCCTCTGGAGAGGCCTGCCTCCTCCATCCAGCTATCTGGACATCGAAAATTAATCACCACTGTCAGATAAATAGCAAGATATTGACTATGCTGGGTTTTCAACACTCAAAAAAGTGTAGCATTTAAAACATTCTATTCTTTTCCTTTTTATCACGGATAACTGGATGTTGTGTGCCTTCAATCCTCCAGTGTCTTCTGGAAGAGGATGCTACAACTTTCATTCTAGGAAACATCCTAACTTTTCTGAAGACAGCGAGACAGATCTTCTCCATGCTGTCTTGGCCAAGAGGAAACTCGGTGCTGATTTGCAGGCCAACTCCATTTGGATCTGTATTAAACATAACTATCACTGGAACTGTTTGGAGCTCTATGTTCAGTATGCTGGTTGCCTTTTAATTGCCTGCCAGCTCTAAATTCACCCTTTCGGTCTGTTCTGTGGAAAGGACTGTGGGCCCCTTAAGTGTTTTCTTTGGCTTCTGGCACTGCTAGCCTGTGAATAATGAGCCCAGAAGAGGCATCCTGGAGAAGAGAATTGTGTCTTGGCTCTGGTGCCTGCCCCTGCAGCCTCCTGCAAGGCTCACAGCTTGTCTAGGCTCCTCCTACCTCATGGGGGGGCGGGTATTTCCTAGGCCTCAGCACCTGCAGCACAGACAGCTTCCCCAGTGTCTGGCTCCTACAATGCTCTGCAGTAAATAGGACCCAAAAGGCGGAACTTACCCCCCACCCGCACCAAGCAGATTTGTAGCAGAGTTCCCCTAATGAGATACCTTCCTGTGAACAGATTTCCCCAATACCCTAAAGGGCAGGCTTCCAAAAAACTCCTGGGGACTAAATTCAAGATAATTTTGCCAATACAGCATCCTGGGAAACTTTTCTGCCATCCAGGAAGGCCCAGCTGCACCCTCTCCAAGCAGGTCTGGATCCATGCCTCAGATCCGCTTAGCATATGTGCAGCGTCTATTGCCTTCTTACCCTGTCTTCTATGCAAATACGCTATACCCTTCAACTCAGCCATATTTAAAATTTCAACTTCAGTTTTTTGGGGCATACGTGCTTTCTTAGGTTTCCATAAATCTGCCTGTAGAATTCAAAGACAATTAATTAGTTAATAGAATATTAACTGCAGGTGAAGGCTGAGCCGAGTGAGCTCGCTGCTCACCAATCCCAGAACAGATGTGGGCTTGACGCAGTAAAGCAGATATTTCTGATGAGAAGAACGAAGCCGATGAGACTAAGCCTAGGTTAGACTCTCCCACAACTGAGAAGGGACCCTTCGCAATTCAAACGTTAGCATGAAGGATGACAAGACTTGAAAGATTGCCCAATCAAATCCGCTTTCCTAAACAGTTCCTGAAGTCCATACTGCCTGGCCAGCCTGGGAGTGAATTCGGGAGACAGCGAACGCGAACGTGGCCGGCTGTAGATTGTGATGAGCTCTAACGAGGCCGACTGCAGCGTCTCAAACTGGAGAACGAGCAGAGAATGACAATTTCAGACCAAAATAGAAGGGGCTGATGAGCACCATGCTGATTAAGCAGGAAGGTCTCATCTCAAGTTCCCAGGGCTGCCTCAAACTGAATATGTTCCAAATTAACTATGCATTCCCTCACCACTGCCCAGAGGGTTGAAGGCTGTGGTGGGGTGGATGTGGTGGCAGTGGACAGGCTTTGGTTTGAAACCCCAGGTTCACTGTGAACTATTTATGTAAGTATGCAGCTCCTTAACCTGAGTATCTAACCACAGCAAGCACCCAGGCAGTCACCTGGTGAGACGCTACACTGAGTAAGAATTTCCCATCGCAGCACCTGGACTTCCAAGTGGAGAACCTTCTCACCTTGCCTTAGCCCTTGGGCCATTATTTCAAAGACCAATAGAACAATAGAAATCTATTGTCTCATATTTCTGGTGACCAAAAAAACAAAACTATGCCACAGTCACTCTGGAATCCATAGAGAAAGCATGCATGCTTCCTGGCTTCGCCCAGTCCCTGGCATCCCCAGATGTGTCTCAGCTTGTGAAGCAACGTGCCAAGGTGTGTAACCATCTTCACATGACATTCCCCTGTGCCTCGTCACACCGTGCCTCAGTGCCTGGCATCTCTATGTGTGCACTTTTCCATCTCTAAGGGCACTAGTAATGTTGCCTTACCACCTAATAGCCCCATGATGACCAGGTTAACTCTCTGAAAGGTGAAGCCTCCTTCTTGAAGTACTGGATGTTACATCTTTTGGTGGGAAAAGACTCAATGCAACCCATAGCATACCTCCTCGGTTTGCAGCCCAGAACAACGCTCTTCCTCCGCAGGGAGCAATTGGTTAGCTTAGAATACAGATTCTACCTTTCTATCACTTTCCAGAATAGGGAAAAAATTTATATGATATTAATATGTAGACAATGCATAGGTATATACGCACACAACTCAGAAACCCTCAGCCCCTGTGTTTCTCCTCTGATCTCTGGTCGTCGGTGGCAATCTTCAGTCTCTCGGTGTCTCCCCGTTGAGGCTGCTGTGCCCAGTCCAGTGCTTGTAGCACAGCCTCCTCATACCCTCTCTCCTTAATCTGATTCCTGAATCTAAAGCCACACGGCACCGAAACCCCTAGACTCTCACTACACAGCAGAAATCTAGACCAAATGAGAGAACCTGAGCGATGGCAGGACAGGTCACATTCTGACACCGAAGCCAAAGTCCTCACCTGCCAAGCAAAAACCTGGGGAAAGACGCTCATTCTCCTACAGACTGCTTCATGTGGATTGTAAGGGTAGACACCAGTGTCAGAGAAGCAGGTTCCTCTGGTACGTCAGACACCCACAAGGGAGAGAGTGATGCTGTGTGGGCAGACACACATGGAGAAGCTTGGGAAAAATGAGTAAACTGAAATAAGTCCCATATTCTTGCCAAAGGCTGAAGGTCCTGCAGAAAATAGAAGCAGAAAGCACTTTACTCATATTATCTCTCTTCCTGTCTCACTATCTGTGTGTGTGTGTGTGTGTGTGTGTGTGTGTGTGTGTGTGTGTGTGTGTGTCTTTCTCTGGATCTCTGTTCATGTCTATGTGTGTTTTTCGACCTCTGTTTCTCTACCCCCTCCTACCCTTTTCTTTATACACTTATGGAAACAGACACATACACACATGCCTTTCCACATACTTGAGAAAAATATTCCCACTTTTACAGTCCCCCACATGGCCCACAGTAATGAGGGTGAACAATAATCCTGGTTTACTCATAAGCCACGCAGAATCCCATATTCTCATCATCAGGATCATGCCAAAGACATCTATTTCCCCAGGACAATTGATAAAAGCAAAATATTTCTTGGGAAGGAGCACACTGCATCCTTAGTGCCCAGTATATTTTCATGCACTTTGGGGGGCTATATTAACTTGTAATCACCTTAAATGACTGCCTCAAGGGAGCAATAATCCAGCCACAGTAAGGATTTTTTTTGTTATAACCTCAGAGCTGTGTAAATCCCACTACAGAAGGGAAACAAAATAATACCTAGACCATCACACTGACAGAAAAACAATTGCATCTGAAACCCTGGCTTAGTACTATTTCTGTTAATAATGGCCAAGGACATTCATGAGTGGTAGGAGACAGAAGTCTAGTGACCTAGAAGAATAAGGGCTTCCCAGAGAGAAGTCAAAAGGGAGGGACCATGGGGGAAATAGGTGCTGATGCAGATAACACCAGAGGCAACATCTGAGACACAGGGCATGTTCCAAGGTCTGTCAACTCTAAACTCCAGAGAGCCTTTCTCTTCTACACTGATCAACACCCATTCTTCCTATTTCTTGGCTAATAGCAATGTGACATGAATAAATTATAGGATATGGATCAGGAGGACACCTCTGTGAACCAGAAAGCAATTGTGTCCTGGAATCAGAATCTGAACCAGATAGCTAGGAAGCACATGGCCCTGTAAAGTAGGTGTCCTGGATTCCTCAGGCGGGCCCACGTGATGCCATACTGCCTGAAGGAGCAGCCAAAGCTATAAGAAGTTTCCTAAAGTAGGATACAGGTGGTTTAGGAGGCAGAATTCAAATGGGTTTCTGGGTTAAGCAGAGTTAAACCAATTTCTGTACAATCATTTCCTCGGAACTTTTAATATGTGTAAATGCATTATGAATCTCTAGGTATGGCTACTATGTGACCTGTTTCCAAAGTGTTTTTAATAAAGTGTGCAGAGACTGGTGTCCTTCTAGAAACTTCTGGGGTTGTAGATTAATCATGGACATCATCTTCTAGAACAAGCCAACTAGCTGGGATTTCTGAGCTCTCGGTTTCTTCAGCTGGCAAATGAAGACACGTAATCAGGAGTTCTTTCCAAATTCCACATCAGAGGCATTGAAAAAAGCTGATGAGGTCACAAGCCCACTGCTTCTCGATAAATCATTTGCCCACAAAATGTCGAAGAGTCTAAGTCACCAAACTGTAAGGTGTTCTGGTAACCTTCTACATCTAGAATGGTGGAAACAACTGAGCTCCAGAGGAGACAGAAGTAGACACCCATGGCTACTGCAGTTTCCTGTAAACCCACCCCTTTCCTAGTCTCATTCTCCTTAGTTCAACTGCCCCCATCTTCAGAAGCAAGCCCTCCACCCAAGCATGACCAGGCCGCAGTGAAGAAATCAGTGCATAGTGCTGGTGAAAACCTTCTGTAGGACGTATGCTGCAACTGTTGAGTGGATGGAACAAAGGGACAGGAAGGGAGAAAGGATGAGACAGATGAAGAAGTCTTTTCACAGTGGCTACTAAACTAACAAAAGAAAAGCCTGATGTCATAGTGGCCATCTTTGTCTTAAGGAAGAAAATGCTTCCTGAGGACACCGGTTGGATCATCCCAGAAGACTGTTTTCCTTATGTAAGTATTCTTTCCTGCTTAAACTAACTTGCAACTGCAAAATGCTGAATAATTCAGGTATCAATCTGTGGATTCCTGGGACTGGGAGGCTCAGTTAAAAGGCCCCCACTGAATCCTGAACCCACATTCAGTGGCAAACAATAGTAGGAGGGTACTGGTGATGGCCATGCATCACTGAGAACTGGTACGACCTGACTGCAACCCCTAAGAGCTGTGCTAGAAAGACCCCAGAGACCTCAGATAATTTCTTCCACCTGCTCCCTGCTGCCTGAAATGCCATCACTGAGCATCTGAGATCTTGACAGGGGGTAGCAAAAAGGTGTGAGGGAGCCTTGGGGCCTTTCCAGAGCGTAATGGAAGCTATCAATTCTCTTCCTTGAAAAACAAGCAAAAAATCACTTGCATGTGTTTTCAGGAGTTTAGAGACCTCCTAGAATATAATCTTTTGGGACCCTGTCCCTCATTACTATAGAGAGGAATTGTTGAAGTTTTTAAGAGGGAAGTCCTGGCCTCTCCAAAGATATCGGGTGAAAAGGAAAGTCATTCAGCATCAGAGGGGAAAGGAGGGGACACCACCAACAGCAAAGACCCTGATGATTAAGCAATGTATACTGGGAAGTTTTCAGCTCACTTATGGGAGTCATCATAAGTCAAGTCCTGTCAGTCAGATCCGGAATTATAAGTTGGCTACGGGTTTTATTTCTCTAAATTCTTCACTGAAGTGAGGGAACACTTATCAGTCCTTCACATCCCATTCTAAGGAACATGTTTCAGTGAAAGGAGTGTCAGGGACATATCCATATAAGTAGACGAGAAAGTTGGGATGACAGATGTCCCCTAAGTCTGGCTTTCCCTAGTTCCGCATGGTGGGAGAATTCACTTCTCTAAAAAGTCGTTAATCCTCACCTCTGAAACATTTTGCTAGATAGTGGTTCTTCTCAATAGTGATGGGTTTTCTAAGGTAAAAATTAAAGTAGTCAAGGTGTCTGAATTCACAGCCACAAACTAAGTTCATCACTGATTTTTACTAAAAAACTCAAAGACATGATTTTTCTTCCCAAACATTTTTTTTAAAACGACATTGGCCTCTCTCACCAAAGCCTAACTAGTCCATTCCTAGACTCCAGGTGCCTCTGGTCTTGCCTAACCCTCTGAGTCCTAGACATCCTAGGGGGGGAAAAAAGTAAAAAACTGGGCTGATCATCTGCACCCCAGCTCCTAGCCACTATCATCCTGGTAAGCCAAAGTTTGACATATTTTTCTTTTATCCCCTAAGATGTCCATTCTAGGGTTCCACATCAGGGGAACTCAGCTGAACCTCTGAGAGAAGTACAATACAAGTCAGGGCCCTCTGCCACGAACAAGGACTATCTCCTGTGGGCCTATTTCTGTCTCAGACTGAAACAGATAATAATTTATGTTTGTCTGACTCGCCCAGAGCCTGGAAAGTGCTTTTCTTTATTTCTCGGTTTAGTTTGTTTGTTATTCTTCAGAACCTGGAGGGGAAGCAATACATGAAATCTGCTCCATAGCAACTGTGTCCCTCTTATTTCAATGGAGTTCAGCCAATCCTCATTACCACCATGCAGGGGCAGCCAGAGAACCAGGTTGGGTGCTCAAGTTTATGTCAAAGGTCTTGGTACTGGGAAGTGGGGAATTTTTTCTAATGTTTGCTGCCACAGACCCTTAAAAATTGAAATGTTTTTTCTACAAACAGAATATTTCTTACAAGAAATAAGATTTTTGGGTTTAAAGGAAGATCTGTACCAAAACAAATTTGAATCGGCTTCATTCTGTTTCAATTTTTGTTAGTACTAACATCACTGAGTTTAGTATAGTCTAATAGGAATCCCATTAAAACTTAAGAAATGTCTTTAGTAGAGGCCCTACATCATCTTCTTCCATTGACAAAGGCACACAGAGGGTCTGGGTACCATTATCTGTTTTATAAGTGATCGTAGATACTGGCATAGTCAGGGGTGTGGACTTGACTACAGCATCCCCAAGGAGGACTAGAAAATGCACACAGTTTGTGTTTGGTGTCTTCCCTGTCTTCACACTTTCTTATACTTGAATGTTTCTCTTTGATATCTGTTCTCAGATCCCATATTCATGTTGATTTCTGGCTGTCTAAAACCCTCACTTCGACAGTCACAAACTCTGTCCAGGTCAAATGACTCTGACTTCTGAACTGACCTTCCTGAAATGGCAGTTGTCAGCCCATCGCTGCAAAGAGCAACCAGCCCCGTCTTTTAAAAGCAGTTCAGTGCCACAAAGATGCCAGGCACCATCTGGCAGGATGCTGTTGCCTCTCCCTAGCAACTGCTCCCACTGCTTGTCTCTGGTTACCTTGCCTGCTTCCCTAGTTACGGCTCCAATCTTAGTGCACCTCTGACACCACCCCACTGATCCGAAGCTTCCCCTCCCACCAAAATCCTAGTCCTTCTCACATCATAGACTACCAGGCTCAGAGTCTGTTAGTCAACACTCTGTGCTTGTACTTTAGCATTAAACAATTTGATCAGTCGGTCAAAAAAAGCTCAGTCTTGGACACATAATCTCCCAAATAGTAGTCCCTGAAGTTATGATTTACTTGCTCTAGGGTGAAGCAGCATTTTTACAGCTATAAGCCTGGTCCAAAGGACCTGTCTAGGTTTCAACTCCCTAAACGAACCTAAGTAACTCACAATGTTGAAACTCCATCCAACATGCAAAAAATAATCCCTCACTCAGCAACGCCTTAGCAGCCACAAGTACTTTTTAAAAATTACAGCAAGTTACTTTAAACGACTAATTTACTTTGATTGTTTTCAGGTTTTCACTCTTCACTAAACCATATTTTATAGTAAAATTTCATGAAAACAATTCTAATTAATTTTTTATTAGAATCCAGGAAAGCTCCAAGGAACTACACCAATTCTTCGCGTGTGGACTGTGTCTGTGTAACTTCCTAATTAAATACTGTACTCCTTTGGAAATTAGAGTTCTTCCACGCCTCCAAAGTACTAAGTAAAACCCCAAAATAGTCAGTTATATAATAAGAATGTCATTAACCATGTTTTTTTTTTCCAATTAAATCTGCACAGTTTTTCATCTAGTCCTCCATTTCTCCCTGTTGCACATGAGGTCTGGCCACTGTCAGCTCTTCATTTAAGGCCAAACCTAGTGAGTCACAAGCTGCAGCTTAACTAGAAGGCAAGAGAGAAAGAGCACCCAGCAAATTTCTGCTGGAAAAAAAAAATTCTGAGCGCCAGCATTTCGCCTAGGACTTTCCCTACGTGGTTCTATCTCTGCCCTTCACTAAATGCCCTGCCATGGGAACTGGTCCACCTCCAAGCTTCCAGTGCCGTACTCTCTGCATCCCAAGCCAAGCATCATCTGCACAACACCCTCTCCCTTCCTCTCTACCTGCAGGTAGCAGGCCCATTTCTTAAAATCACAACAGAGCCTGCCCTCTCTGCAGCTGTCCACTTCAGTGCTCTTGCCTGCTTGCCTGCTTCTAATTGTGTATCATTTATCTACATATTCATACAAGTTAAGGC
>PVIU01020490.1:0-33872 GCA_004026605.1 Ondatra zibethicus
CTCAAGGCACTGGGAAGATAGCATAGTTGGTAACTTTCTTGCCAAGCATAAGGACCGGAGTTTAATCTCCAGAACCCATGTACAGAAGCTGGGTGTGGTGGTCTGTCCTTATAATCCCAACACTCAAGGAGGCAGAAACTGGGACTCTCAGGAGCTTGCTGCTGGTCAGTCCATCTAGCCTAAGTGGCAAGTACCAGGCCAATTGAGAGGACCTGTCTCAAGAGAAAGTGAATGACATTTGAGGCCAACCTCTGGCCTACACACATACACACAAATATGCATATACAATATGGCTTAAGAGGGAGCCAGGGCTCATAGATATAACAACAGGTAGACATCAAATACATTAAAAATCTGATTTATACTTTTCGAGGGTCATTTGAAGGAGAACAGAATAAATGTGAATTGTGAAGACATGATCATGTTTTGTGTCAGGAAAGACAGATGTGTTCAAAAGTAATGGCAAGAAAGACAAGCAACTGAGTGGTAGAGTACTAGCCTAGTATCCATGAGGCCCCACGTCTAACCATTGGCTCCACATTAAAACAAATGGGTGCACTGAGTCAAGAAACATAATGAAAATGACAGTGCAAACTTAGGAGCAAAAAGAAGACAATGCGGTTGGGTTTATGGTTTCGAGGTCTTGGGTGATACCCTGGATGTGATCCTTAGCACCATAAAATAAAGGGAGAAGGGGCTTGAAAATGTCATGAAAGTAGAGCAGAGGGCATTTTGCACTGTTTGATTCGCTTTATTAATTATTCCACAGCCTTTTGGTACACTCACATCCTCCTGCATATCTTTACAGCACATATCCATTAAATGATAATCTTACTCTGATGGTTATTATTAATTATCAATTTGTCAATGTCTAGAATCATCCAAGAGACAAGCTTCGAGAACGCCTTTGCCTTCGAGGGAGATTCTAGATTGGGTTGATCAAGGTGAGAAACCCCAGATGTAGGCGGCACCATCCTAGGGGCTGGGCTCCTAGTGTGAAAGGGAGAAAGAAGGCTGTGCCAGCATTCATCCCTTTGTTTCCTGACAGTGGGTGTGATCAGACCAACCCTCAAAGTCTTGCTGCCATGACTTCCCTGCTATGATGGACGATGCCCTCAAATTGTGAGCCCAATCAAACCTGTCTTTACATTGTTTCCATCGGGGATTTTGTCGCAGTAATGGGAAACGTGACTAACAACACTTCCTTCGGGATGGAGGATAGCTTAATAGTAGAGCTCTTACTTAGCATACAGAGGCCCTGGGATTTGATCCTTAGCATTGCAAGCAAAATTTCAAAGTAATAAGCATTACTGAGGGAAAGTCAGCTTGCAAACACTAGGCTAATTCTTCCACTCTCCCTAGATAGAGTTCCTTTTGGACTGAATTATGTCTTCCCAAAACACAATCTGCAATGTGATTGTATTTAGAAGTAAGGCCTGTAAGGAGGTAATTAAGGTGGAATGAAGTCATAAGGGTGGAGTTCTAATCCAATAGGATTAGCGTCCTTATAGGAAGAGCTACCACAGACAATTTGTCTCTGCCCCCACACAGGAAACAAACAAACAGCAACCAAAACCCCTTATACAGACAGAGTGACACCTTATTCACACTAAGGGAAGAGGCAACACGGGAAACTATTTCTGTTGGCATCTCACCTTGGGTTTCCAGCCTGAAGACTGAGAAAAATGTAATTGTTGTTTAAGCCATACATTTTCTAGAATTCTGTTCTGGTAACAAAGTTGGTGAGTCCATACTCTGACATGGAGATGCAAGACTGTCTGTCTGGTTCATCAGAAATATTCAGTATTTTAAGTAAACCAGAGAGGGCCATCAACTTACTGCACAACAGAATACGTCACAGGACAGCATTTTGTCTGTCATTTGCCTTTCTCTTCCTGGTTTGCTTTCAGTCCCCTCCAGACAAACTGCCTGGGTCCTGGCAAAGGGCAGAATCCAGAGGAGATACTGTGCAGTCCACGTTTCTATACAGAGCAGATTTATTATTCCAATTACATCCCATTTCTCCACTCTGAAGTTTTGGCAAGAATACTTCAGTTGTTAGCTGTTCACATCTGTCCAGGCCTGCAAATTGGGTGTTGAAATATGTTTTTAAAAACTACTTGTATCCATCAGAGAATGAGGTCTGTTTTTATAACTGTATGAAGATTTGTGGTACGGAATCTGCAACTAGACTTCCAAGCTTTTGATCTCAACTTCCAGAGGACACACTCACCTCAGACCCATATGTGAGGACGCTTTCAAAACACGTCCTCTCTCAGAAAGCACAGGCCACTTACATAAGGCAAGCTACTAAATCTGTTCATAGAGGTCTCTGCCCAGTTAGACTTCCTGGTTTTAGTACTTCACTAGTGTAGCATGATACCTTTTTTATTCTTTCATTTTTATTTGATTTGTGTCTTCACATTTAAATTAGATAGCTGGGCACGGCAGTTCCAGCCACTATGGAAGCTGAAGCAAGAGTTTGTGACCAACACAGAGAGACAGCCATCTGAAAACAAAATCAAATCAAACAAAATAATAACAAAGTCTCCAAATGCATTGGGTTTCTCGTAGGTAGTAAATTGAGACTAGCTTCTTTTCTGAGAAATTTTTTGATCCTGTACATTTAATGCAATTATTGATATAGCTGGATTTCAATCTCCCATTTTGATAATGTTGTATTTTTCCTATTTTTTCTCTTCCATTTTAGATTATTATGGATTCATTGCCCACTTTTCATTTTCATTCTTTTGCCCACCAGCGGCCCTGATTTTTTGTTTTCTTCTTAATTTTTGCTTGTTTTGCCATTTTTTGTTTTGTTTTTAGTGGTTACATTAGGTTTTTAGTAACACTATAGTTATATGATATGGATCACACACATTATTTTGGTGTGTATATGTGTGTGCATATGTTGGAAGTGGAGCGGGCTGCTTGTCATCCCAACCACCCCGCTAGCTTACACGGAAATAATCACACAGAACTTGTATTAATTAAATTACTGCTTGGCCCATAAGCTCTAGCCTCTTATTGGCTAACTCTCACATCTTGATTCAACCCATTTCTAATAATCTGCATGTCACCACAAGGTTGTGGCTTACCGGGAAAGATTCAGCATGTCTGACCTGGCAGCTTTATGGCGGCTCTCTCTCTCTCTGCTTCCTTCCTCCCAGAATTCAGTTCTGTCTGCTCTGCCTACCTAAGTGCTGCCCTATCAAAAGGCCAAGGCAGTTTCTTTATTCAACCAATGAAAGCAACACAAATACAGAAGGACCTCCTACACCATGCATACTCATTGTAGATTCAGAATCACTTACCTGAAGAACTTTTTCAACTGTATCTTGTATTCTAGTACTATTGCTGATAAATTCTTTCATCATTTCTATGTATGAAAATATATTTTCTCAGCATAACGAATAATATTTTTGGTGGATGGAGAACTTGTCTAGGCTGGCTGTCCCCCCTTTTCTCTTTAGTATTCTACAGACTTGGCTCTCCTATCTGTATTTTGTATCGTTCTTATGATAGTTTCCTATGTGTGATTGCCTTTTAGACTCCAGCTGCTTTTAAGACTTTTCTCTTTATAACCCCTTTAAGCAATTTAGTCATATGCCCACAATATTCATACATTTTGTGTTTGAGATATTCTGGAAATTATTTGATATGTTGGTTAATAGGTTTTTTAAATCACAATTGTACAAACTGGCCAGTTTTTTTTCCCCGTTTCTCCTTGTTTCCTTGAAAACCTCCAATTTTATGTACATTATAGCATTTGTGTCACAATCCACCAATGCTTTTGTTCATTTTTGTCTCTGTGTTGAATTTTACATATTTTAAAATAAAGATCTTTTTATTATTTATTGGTGTGTGTGTGTGTGTGTGTGTGTGTGTGTTATGCACATGAACACAGGTGCCTCCAAAGCTGGAGTGGAGTTACAGGACATTGTGAGCTCCTGATGTGGGTCCTCTGGAAAAGCCAGATGTGTTCTTAACTGCTGAGCCATCTTTCCCGCCCTTCTTTCCATTTTTTAAACTATGTTTCTAAGCCTAGTGATTTTTTTTTCTTTCCCCAGCAAATTGGCTGCTAACCTTATATAATGTAATTTCTGCTGCATTCCTTGGACAATTCATTTCCACACATTTATTTTCTTTTTTTTTCTTACACACTCTGAATGGCTCCTTAACATGTTCAGTTAAATTTTTCTCTTAGGTTTTGAAAGCCATGAAATATAATAAAAATTACTATTTTAATGTTCTTATCAGCCAAATATGTCATCTGTGCCGTTTCTGTATCTGTTTTCATTGATTTCTTCCCCTCACTTAGCAGTTTCATTTTCTTTTTCTTTCTTTCTTTCCTTTTTTCTTTATTCTTTTTTTTTCTTATTTTTGACTTTTTGAGACATGGCTTCTCTGTAGCTTTGGAGCCTATCTTGGAACTTGCTCTATAGACCAGGCTGTACTCAAACTCACAGAGATCCACCTGCCTCTGCCTCCCAAGTGCTGAGATTAACAGTTTCATTTTCTTCTTTTCAAAGTCTCATGATATTTTTCCCAGCTAGATGACAAGTGTAAACATGACCCCTGTTCAATGTTTTTGTTTGTTTGTTTTTGTATTTCTATAAATACTGCTGAGCTGTGTTCAGGTCTATAGTTAAGTTACGTTGCAATAGTCTGATCTTTTTAAGGTTTGCTTTTCAACTTTTATGCCTGACCACAGATGGCTTCTTTTATTTTTTATTTTTATTTATTTATTTTTTTTGAGACAAGGTTTCTCTGTAGCTTTGAAGCCTGTCCTGGAACTAGCTCTTGTAGACCAGGCTGGCCTCGAACTCACAGAGATACGCCTGCCTCTGCCTCCCGAGTGCTGGGATTAAAGGCATGCGCCCCCACCGCCTGGCAAAGATGGCTTTTTTTTTTTTTACTGGATTACTACATTAAACCCTCTATCTATGTGGGTTTCACACCCATGGATTTAACCAACTGTAGAGGAACTTTTTTTTTACTTGTATCTGTATTGAACAAACTTTTCTTGTCGATATTCCCTAAATAATGTATAACATTTATTCATATTATATCTATATTGAATCAGGTGTTACAATGATGTAGAGACCATTCATTTTAAAATATTCTGGAAGCCGGGAGTGGTGGCACACTGGAGGCAGGGGCAGGCGGACCTCTGTACGTTCAAGGACAGCCTGGTCTGCACAGGGAGTTAATTCTATGACAGTCAGGGATACACAGTGAGACCCGGTCTCAAAAACTAACACCCTCTACCCTAAAGAAAATAAATGTATACAGGAGCAGATCATAGGCTTTGTGTAAAGACCGTGCCACTTTATTTAAAAAGACTTGAGCATCCACGGATGTGGGTATCAGTAAGGGCAGACAGAGAGGAAGGCATGTCATGCTGCCTGAAGATGAGCGTTCTGGCTACAGCTGTAGCTTCTCCTTACACATAGCAAACCAAGCGTCAAGTCTGACCACACAGCCGCCGCCTTTTTCTTTTCCTTTCTTTTCTTCTCCGCTCCCCCCACCCCCCGTATATGAAGTTAAACCTCAGCCAGTCAGGGGCGCTGGGTATCAGACAGGAAGCCTAGCCAAGCTATTCTTCTAAGCGCAGCATCCCAGGGAGGGAGGAGGTCAGGAGCGCTGAGCGCAGCCTGGGCAGTCATGGGGGGAGTGGAGGGAGGAGCATCAGAATCCTAACAAAGGGCAGGATGGGCTTTGGGGTGAAGACGAGGCCGAGGCTTCCCGGAGGGTGTTGGAAGGGCCTGCGGGGGAGCGCCAAAGCCAAAGACTCCAGGCCGAGCGACCCAGGCCGGAGGTGAGAGGCTGCGAACAGCCAGCCCTGAAGACGGGGATAATTCCCCGGGACGTTTGCAGGTGGGTGCGCCCGGCTCCACGCAGGAGGCGGCGCGGCGCACGGAACCAATCACGACAGGCGTTGCCACGTGATGAGCCGTAACCAATAGGAGGTGGCGGCGAAGTCAGCGGGGAAATTCAAACGTGGCTCCGGAGAGGAGTTGGGGCTCTGCTGTTTGCGTCTTTGCTCGGCCTCCGGAGGTGAGTGCAGCGTAGCGGGCGTTGCGGAGCGGCTGCAGCCAGCGGGAGGCTGCGGGGCGGTGATGGCGGCGGGCGCTGGGGACCCGGGCCGGACGGGCAGGCGGGCGGGGAGCGCAGGGCGGCGGTGCGATCTGCAGGACCCGGGGCTGGGAGTGGGAAGCGGGGCCCGGAAGTGGGTGAGGAGCGGGCGGGATTGGCTGCGCACCCCCTCAGAACCTGCATCTGCTGGCTGGGAGCTGGGAGGAGGTGGGGGGCCCCTTGCTGCCTTCCTTTCGCCGCATTTCTGCTGTGGGCTTGAGTTACTGCGTTGTGGAGAATCAGTAATGGGAGCGACAGGAAGAAAGACTGCTAACCAGTTAAAAACATCTTCTCGCAGAAAATCCGGGCATTTGCTCAGTGCTGCGACACTACCTTAATCCTTGCGTTAGAATTGCAAAGACGAGTTTTGTCAGGGACAGAACTGTTGAAAGTTAATCAGCGGAAGGATGGTTTTTCTTCTTGCTTTGTACTCTCAATGTCGGTGAATATTCAGGCAGAGTAGGTAACCAAAGGGGCAACTTATTCTCAGTACCTAACCGGGTTCCTTACGTCTCCTCTATCACTCCCAGAATTCAAGAGAACACCTCCTTTCTCTTGTTTTTAATGATGAGATCTATAGACGGCCCCGAGAAAGTAATTTTGGAAAAAAAAAGTGAAAGGAAGACCTTCAGTGAAATGAAGTTTTAATCCTAGCACCAGGGAGGTGAAAGAAGATGAGTTAAGAAGACCAGCCGCAGGCACGTAGACAGATCAAAGCCATCCTAAGCTACTTGAGACCTTGACTCAAACACACAAAGCTCATGGCCAGCATTTGTCTTCCAGATACATGCATTGTACTGTCACTGATAGTATATTGGGAAGAATAGATGTGTTTGGCTTGTTGAAACTTTTCTGGTAAATTATAAACCCATGTCTTTGTGTGTTTTGTTTTGGTTTGATTTTGGTGCTCCACTATCACCTAATAACAATTACATTTAGATATGTTTACAAAATTAATGTTTTATTTTCTTCATTCTAGAAGATGAATTACAATTTAGAAATGGAGGCTGAAGAATTAGATGGCAGGAAGTTGACAATTGATTCCATAATGAATAAAGTAAGAGATATTAAAAATAAGATAAACGAAGACCTTACTGATGAGCTGAGCTCGAATAAAATCTGTGCTGATCCTACAGGTGAGTTTTTCTTTTCTTTAAAAAAACAAACAAACAAAACCCCAACTTTATTGAGTGCTTCTAAGGCAAAGGAAAGCAAGCGATCAACCACTGTTTGTTGCCTAACATAGTTTTTTTTTTTCTTCAGAAATTTATGGCTATCCATTAGACTGTACTTCATACTTTATCTTTTTTGTTGATGAATGTTACAAACTTTTCTGCTGTCTAGTGGGGGGAGGGCGCATCATGGGCCTGGTAGGCTACCTTATACCTGTCATCCCAGCACTTGGGGATCTGAGGCAGCAAGATCTCAAGTTTATGGCCAGTGGGGGAAATACAGTAAGGCCCTGCCTCAAAAACTCAAAACAACAACAAAAAAAGCATCATTTATTAGTGTACTCACAGGTAGTTTTCTTAACTCTTCTGCTCCTGCCAGCTGGCTATGTTGGCTAATCTGCCTGCTCGCCTTACACGTACAGGGTTTTTTTGTTGTTTTTTTTTTGCTCCTTGGGCTGAGGAAGGCTCATGAATTTTACTGAAGTTATATTTAAAAATCTTTTTTTGATTTATGTGTGAGTGTGTTACCGGCACATAGGTGTGTATACCACTTTCATGCTTGGTGCTCTTAGAAGAGGGTATGGATCCCATGGAACCAGAGTTATGGATGGTTGTGAGCCACCATATGGGTGCTGGGAATGACCTGGCTCTTCTGCAAGAGCAACAAGTCCTCTTAACTCCTGAGCCATCTCTTCAGTCTCCTAAAATTATATTTAATCTTAACACCAAACATTGGATTTGAAGGGTCCTCCTGTTGGTCTTGTAGCTTCACCACCCCCTTTCCTCTGTTAGCCCTCTTCCCTCTTATAGCCAGAGGTCCCTTCAGTCCCAAACAGGTGTCACTTTTACCTCTGTGTCTGTTTCAGACAGTTATCTACTGAGATGGGAGTGTGTCTCCTTGTGCTATTTATACAGCCCTAATTCATTTCATGTATAATTTATCTGTATGTTTACATATTGTTCTGTTCTCCACTAGCTGTTTCCAGTCTGTCTGTTGCTCTGTCCAGTGCTTAGACTGAAGCCTGGTATGAAGTTGGCACTTACTGGGTGACGACAGCTGACTGCGTAATGCACTAGCTTTGTAAGAAGCATTAGTCTCACAAGCTGAAGTCTTTATTTTTCAAATGGTTGATGTCATTTGAGTGGCCAGCATATGGATATGCACAGGATAAGACAGAGAGGCTCTGTGTCCCATGTTTTTAAACTGGGTTAGAACCTCAGTAACTATGTGAATGGTGGGTCAGGAAAAATTGGCAACAATTTCTGAATGTTTGGTAATTGAAATTTAATTCAAAGTCAAATGTATGATAAACCCAAGGTGCTTCTGCCTCTACGTGCCCATGATGCATTGCTCAGCTGCCCTGTAGCCTCGGTTCCAAGTGCACAGTGTGTGTACTTTGTACTGTACACAGTGTCCCACCACTCAGTGTTGGTAAACACTGTCTGCAATACCTTGGCTCAGATTTGAGATGATTGCATGTTTTAACTGTACATATGAAGCTTCTTGCTCTTACACAAATGCAATAGTTTAATGATGAACAGCAAAGCTTTCAACATTTTCCCACTGTTACTCCTCATGGGTATGAAATTACCATTATCTTTGGATTGTAATATGTTAGATGCTTGATTTTAAAAGTTGCAGGTTTGCTGACTTAAATTTCATTAAAAATGTTAAATTAATTCATGTTTAGGATTAGAACAGAATTTCCAAGAGTTTTTAAAGTTGCCATGAATGTATTTCTTCCATTTTGTACTATATGTTTATGGTAAGTGGCAGTCTCAGCATTGATGATAATAAAATCAAAATACTGATCAGTCTGGAGAACACTAGAGATGTTTTGTGCCCTCCAATTTCAAATATCCAGCCAAGATTTCATTTTTTGCGTAAAATATAAATAAATGCATCCATTTTATTAGGATATAGGTTTGCCTTCATTCTTTGTTTTTTGAAAAAGGGCTTCTCTGTAGCTTTGGAGCCTGTCTTGGAACTCACTCTGTTGACCAGATGGCCTCGAACTCATAGAAATCCATCTGTCTCTGCCTCCCAAGTTCTGGGATTAAAGGAGTGCGCCACCACTGCCCGGCTTTGCTTTCATTCTTAATACATGGTAAAATTATGTGTGACAAAATTATTTTGAAATAGGTTGATTTATGTTATTGTTAATAAGTGTTCAATTTGTATGCCTGTTTCATATACTTGCATTCTTGGTGTTTGCTTAAAAATTTCTCAGGTGAAAGGGGATTGCAGATTTGGAAGCACTCTGTTCAATAGAGAGCCTGGTACCCAGAGGGCTTGGCAATCTATCTCCAGATCACAAATGACAAAATGCATTTTTTAGATATTTCACAAAGTAGCTTTTAGGAAATTAGTAGAAGATAAACTGAGAAATTAAGTTAGGATTCGGCCAAATTAAATTCAGAGTGAGAAAGCAAAGTCTGGAGTGAGGTGTTCTGGCAGAAAGCAAGAAGATTCGTTTTGTCTACAAATGGAGTGACAGCTTCTTTGGGAAACTATAATTTAAAAGTACTTATTAACCACTAAAATACCCTAATTAGGAGATTGGCAGTTAAGTTTCTTTAAAAACAAAACAAAAAAACAGCAAATCAGCACTAAATAAGTGTGTTACCAAGTGAAAATTATGCTTGGAGGATTTAACCCAGTACTGTGTACACTAGGTAGGACAGACTTGGTTGTTGAATTCCTTGAAACTCAACACCCAAAAGGTAGAGAGGGGATCAGAGGTACAAGGTCACCCTCAGATAAGTATTGAGTTGTACACTACCCTGGGCTATATGAAACTCTGCTATAAAAACAAAGCAAGATTGTCTGAAATTTATTTTCTTGTTGTGGTTTTGGTTTATTTATTTTGAGACAGTCTCCATGTAGCCATTCTGATACAGCTGTGTAGACCAGACTGATCTCAGAACTCACAGAGATCCTCTTACCTCTGCCTCCCCAGCCCTGGGATGCATCACCATGCCTCGCTTGAGTTTATTCATGCTGTTCTATGTAGGATGAGATTTCACAGCAAGAAAACTAATGCCCACGAGAAGCCCTGTAGGATCTTAAGGCCTGGATTGGTGAGACCAGGAAATTGGCAGGGCATTTAAGAGAAATGTAGGAAACTTGGAAGAAGAAGAAAGCCTTACTGCTCTTCTTGTTCCTTTGGTTCTCTGGTTGTAGTTTAAGTGAGTTTGAGGTACATGGAACTAAAGTTGGATATTATTATTACTATTACCCAGGAAAGGTTGTGCCCAGCCAGAGGCTCATACTTCTGAAACATGAATTAGATGATTAATAGAGAATTTTCCAGTGTGAATTCTTACAGTTGAAAATAGTGAGATATGACCTGGAGAGATGGCTCAGTGGTTAGAGTACTGGCAGAGGACCCAAGTTCAATTCCCAGCACCCATACTGCAGTTCACAACTGTCTCTGTTTTTAAGTTTATAATTACATAGTTTAGACAATCCTAAAAAGATATCTCAAGACCTCTGGCTTCCAGGAGCACCATGTGTACACGTGGTGCACAGACATACATGTAAGCAAAACACCCATACATCCAAAATAAATTATTTTAAAAAAGAAATAAAATATGGGGCTGGAGAGATGGCTCAGTGGTTAAGAGCACTGGCTGCTCTTCCAGAGGTCCTGAGTTTAATTCCCAGCAACCACATGGTGGCTCACAACCATCCGTAATGAGATCTGGTGCCCTCTTCTGGTGTGCAGGCATACATGGAGGCAGAATGTTGTATACATAATAAATATATAAATAAATCTTTTAAAAATAAATAAATAAAGTCATGAATTAAAATAGTAATATTACAAGGTGCTTATGTACATTGACAGTATTGTAAATGCTTAACTATAATTTGGAGGACAATGTAATTTGTTAGCTGTTTATCTGTTTCTCTGTTGTGATTTTTTTTCTCTTTATTCATATAACTCAGAAACGGTTAACCAAATTATGATGGTGGCGAACACCCCAGAGAACTGGTTGAATTTCTTGCTGAAACTAGAGAAGAGCAGTGTCCCCCTAAATGATGCTTTTTTAAATAAGTTGATCGGTCGCTATAGTCAAGCAATTGAAGCCCTTCCTCCAGATAAATATGGCCAGAACGAGAGCTTTGCTCGAATCCAAGTCAGACTTGCTGAATTAAAAGCGTAAGTTTTAGCTTTGAAACTACACTTAACCAACTATATATGTACTACATTACGAAGAGAGAAGGTAAAAATTTGTAATTTATGTTTTTTAACCCAATACTTTTGTTTTAATATAAATGTTTTCCTGTGGATATAGATTTTTCAAAGTTGCATAGTTTAGAAAGTTCCTAAAACAGTGCACAAATGTCACCTAGGTTTTTTATTTTTGCATAAACAATAATCCGTATCTTTGAAAAGAGAAGTTATCAAGTGTGGGTAACTATGTCCTTTTGGTTTTTTAAGTTTGGGTGTGTTTTGTTGTAGTATTCAGGAACCTGATGATGCTCATGACTACTTTCAAATGGCCAGAGAAAATTGCAAGAAGTTTGCTTTTGTGCATGTGTCTTTTGCACAGTTTGAACTATCTCAAGGTAATCTGAAATTATCAAGTGTACACTTTAAGTTAAAGCATGTCCTACTGTACATTAGTGTTGAATCATAGATTTGAAGTGAAAAATTAAAGCGGAAATACTGCAGTTGATCAGATGAGAGCAGGGAGCGGGAGTGCTTTGTGGCATAAGCAGAGTATGCACTCTGCTGTCTGTAGAAGTAAGCACAAACATCTGAAGGAAAGCTTTTTCACAGAGTATTTGTAGAATACAAATACTGGAACTTAGATAAACTTGTTCAGTCTGTGTGTCATAGCCCTGGAGGGTGTGTTAAAATAATGCTGTAACATTGACCTAGTGGATCTCCCTAATACCCCACTGCAAGAACATTTCTTCTTGCTTATGTGATTCTTCACAGTCTGCCTTTTGTTATAAGGCCAAGGCATCTTTTTTGTGAGACATTTTTTATAAGCTTATTAAAAATTATAATCTTTGTTTAACTTTCTTTTTATTTATGCTTTGTGTCTTTCACGTCATGCGTCTTGATCCTGTTCATTTCCCATCCCTGAGTACCCGCCCTCTGCCCTTGCAGCATCCCCCCCATAAAATTTAAGCGGAAAAAAGAAAGAAAAGGGGGAGGGAATCTCATCATGAAAGCTGTAGTGTGACACAGTGAGTCACGCAGTAAACCCTTTTATCTGTATATCTTCACTTGCAAGTGTTCATTGCAAAGAATCTTTAGTTTGAGGCCTCTAATTTCTGCTACAGCAGTGATGCTGGGCCCTCACTGGAACCCCTGTTGGTTATCCTGCTGTTACCCTGTATCGTGGAGATCCTGCAGCTTTGGGTCTACAGGACCTGTCTCTTCACTTGCTCCAGCAGATCACAGATCGGATGGATATTGGGGTGGACCAACCTATAACCCTGGTTCTAGGCCTGGGTAGCTGCAGGGTTGGTCAGCCCTCCAGCTCTCCCTTGTCCTCACCACCAGGGTGAACTCTCCTGCATTGTTCCTGCAAGTTCACCCCTTGCAGCAATGAGCAGTGGGCGGGGCTTGTTCTCCTGCTTTCCTGTCCTCAGGGTTGATTCTCCTACACCTTCATGGCCAGCTTATTGTGTTGCCCAGACTTGGTGTAGGGGCCACTCTCCTGAGTGCTGAGCAGATGAGGGGCAGGGCTAGCACTCCCTCTCTTTTGACTTCAAGGTCAGCTCTCCCACCTGCCTCAGGCATTGATGGACAGAAGAAGGGAGGGCATCTTGCTCCCACCCATGCCACCACTTGACTGATGGGTCATAGGGACAGCTCCTTACTCACAACTTCGGGACCAGCTCACCCATGCCTCTGCCAATAGAGTGAACTCTATTGTGCTGCTCACATGAGGTGCAAGGCCTGCTCTCCTGACTGTTGCAGCTGGTGGTGGGTAGGGGCATCCCTGAGACATTTTTAACCTGGGGTATTCCACAGTATTGTTCCCCTCATATTCTGGGATCTTTGGCTATACCTGATGTGACTAAAGTAAGGTTTGTTCAAGGCAAACTGCTCCCCAGGTTTGAGGTGGAAAAAATTGAACAACTCAGACATGGTTTGGGAATCCTCAGTTTACTGAGGGGTTTCCCAAGTTCTTTTAATCAAATCTGTAGTGTACTGTGTATTTATAAAACACACATTTTCCTCCTAGAGAAACTGATATCTCCTTGCTTTTTATGGTAGGTCTGGTCAGACCTTTAAGACCCAGTGGCCTCTCAATGGTAACTGTAACAGAGAACGAATAAACTGAGCTTTCTATAAGAAAAAAACTAAATCCCTGAAGTGTAGCAGTAGCCGCCAGGTCAAAATTGTGATTGCTTTGAGCAGGGTGGATAGACGGGCTGCTGGAGCTATGCAGCTTCCTGGAACCTGTGCCCAGATTGCTGTTGCCTTTAGAGGGGAAGAGCATCCCAGCATTTTTACCAGAGGCTCTATGATTTTATGTTACTGTATAAAAATTTAGGGCCAGAAAAGAAAAAAAAAGATATTTAGCTAAGATTAGCTTGGTTTGCTTAATATGATTGTCTCTAGTTGCATCCATTTTCCTGCAAAGGTTGTAACTTCATTCTTCCTTTGGCTGAAAATAATTTCATTGTGTATATATACCACATTTTTGTTATCCATTTCTCTGTTAGATACCCATCTTGATTTCATGGCTTAACTGTTGTGACTAGTTTTCTGTTTTATGTGTATGAGTGTTTTGCCTGCTTGTATGTTCTTGAGCCATGTATATACCTGCAACCCATAGAAGTGGCATCGGGTTCCCTGAAACTGGAGTTCTAGGTGGTTGTGGGCTACCATGTGAGTGCTGTGAACCAAACTCTGGTTCTCTATGAGAACAAGTGTTAAACGCTGAGCCACGTCTCCAGCCTTGCCTATACTGCTGCAGCAAACACTGCTGTGAAGTCTCTCTGTTTTATATTATATGTCCTTTGAGTAAGTAAATACCCAGGAAATAGTTGGGCCACGTGTTCGGTCTGTATCTAGTGTTCTGAGAAACCTTGGTACTGATGTCCACAAAGATTGGGCTAATTTATATTCCCATCAGTGGTGTATAAGAATTTTCTTTTGTCCACCTCTGCAGCTACATTTATTGTTTGTATTCTTAATGGCTCATGTACTCCAGTCAGAACTGGAATAAGATAGATTCTTGATGCAGTTTTGATTTGCATTTGTGACTAGTGAAGTTGAACATGTTCATGTATTTATTGGCCACTTGTATTTCTTCCTTTACGGAAGAAATTTTTCTTTCTTTTCATTAGCTTATTTATTGTTTGAGTTGTTTTCTTATTGCTTAGTTTTTTTTTTTTAAGTTCTTTTTATATTCTGGATATTAGACCTCTATTAGATGCATAGCTGGCAAAGATCTCCCATGTTACAGGTGGTTTCTTTACTTTGATTAACTATCTCCTTTGTTGTATGGAAACTTTTTAATATCATGAGGTCTCATTTGCCAGTTTGGCCTCATTTCTTCAAGAACTGGGACTCCTTTCAGAAAGTCTTTTCCAATAGTGATATCTTGAAGTGTTTTCCCTACTTTATATTCTCTATACCATAAGGGCCACATTCATAGCACTATAGCCCATGGGTTCTGTTATTGTTGATAACATCCTGTGTGATACATGATATACACATTGAATAATTATCAAATATTAGGGATAAATTTGCATTTGAAAGGAAATTTGGTAATCTCTATAGTTGTATGTGGTCTTTCTTGGTTATTTCGTATTTTGGCAGTTGTGTGTAGATTAGTCTAGCAGCGGATGTTAGCCCTTTACCTTCTTTTTATGTAAATCCTTTTCCTAGAAGAGGCTTTAGCAAATTTTTAGTCTTAATGACTAAATGTTACAATGAATAGTTTGTTTTAACAACTGATTGTTGCTAGTACTGCTGTACTACGTAGAATGGTTGAGATGTTTCTAATTGCTGTAGTTGGGTTTGTTTTTTTGTGTTAATTTATTAAACTTCTAAATGGTGTTTCAGTGATGAACAGGAATTGGTATGGAGGAATTGAGTATATGTATGAGAAGTGAGAAATTGCTTATTTGTTTGCCTGTGCAGTAGTGTGAGTAAGTCTGCTTTCCCCGCTAGGCACTAGTGAGTAAATAAGAAGCTGGAGGTGGAGGGTGAAAAGTGCTGCATGAAATCAGTTATTTTTTCCTCTCTTAGGCAATCTTAAAAAAAGCGAACAGCTTCTTCATAAAGCTGTAGAAAGCGGAGCAGTGCCGCTGCAGATGCTGGAGACTGCCATTCGCAACTTACACCTCCAGAAAAAGCAGCTACTTTCAGAGGAGGACAAGAAGAGTTTATCAGGTGACTGTCAGTGTGTACTATGGTTTGCTGGAGTAAAATCAGGATTCGGGATACTTTAAAGATGACAAAAAAAAATCGTGTAGATATAGTACTTAAAACCTAAAGTTAGATTGTAGGTGTATAAGAGGTAAGATATTCAGAAACAAAGATCCTTCCTGTATAAACTTGTGTTGGTAACTCCTTTAAAATGACTTGGTCCAAGTAAGAAAGTTGCACTTATTTAGAAGTAAAGGATATACTTTTACCCTGGGGATAAAGCCATGTAAAAGAATGTATTGATGACATTGTTGTGCTTCTGTACCCTGCATGAGGGCTCTTACCTAGTATAAGTTGTCTTTTAAAATATTCCTGTTTATAAGATTACTTTTTTGTAAATTTAATCATAATTGTGAAAATTTTACAGCATCTACAATACTAACTGCCCAAGAATCATTCTCCAGTTCCCTTGGAAATCTACAGAATAGGAACATCAGTTGTGATTCCAGAGGACAGCCTGCTATAGCTAGGATTTTATATGGGTAAGAAGATAAATTCAGTTCTTTACATGGTTATCTTTTATATATCCATATATATATATATATACGCACACACACATATATATTTCATACAAGTGTAGTAACTATGTTTAGCAGTAAAATGAAGATACATATTCCTAATAGTCTCTGAAAAATCACAGCTATTTTCTTTCTGTTCAGAGAGAACGTGCCTCCACAAGATGCAGAAATAAGTCATCGAAATCCCTTAAAGCAAACTAACAAAGCTAAACTGGTAAGTCATTTTTGGTCTACTTTGAGCAAGGTAATGGTTAGTGAATTCTTTGTGTGTACCCATTGGTTTCTTAATCTTTCAAATCTTTTCTAGTCATGTCCCTTTGGAAGAGTCCCGGTTAACCTTCTAAATAGCCCAGATTACCATGTGAAGACAGATGGTTCAGCTGTGCCAAATTTTGCAAAAAGGTATGTTTGAGTTTGGATTTTTAAATTTTGTTTATATTTAAAGACTGATGTCAGAATATCTTTTTTTTTTTTAACTGAGTGGTAGTGATTATGTTTAGTTTATTTTTCTTTGTAGTTCTAGGGACTGCTTGAGCCTAGGGCCCTAGTCATGCTCGGAATCAAAAAGAAATAGGATCAGTTAATTGACTGCTGAGTACAGTGGTGCAGACCTGTAACCCCAGCTAGCAGGGTGGCTGGGCCAAGGGAATCTTTTAAATCAAGAGGTCGGGGTGGGGGGTACCCTGGGCAACATTGTAAGATTCCATCTTCCGTAATGAAATGTTGTTCATGCATGTGATATACTCCCCTACTCTGAGTTTTAGTGTTTGCTCCCATATAAGAAATGGGAATATGCTGGCTGTGTGGTAGGTGCTAATAAAATTGAGAAACAACTATTTTAGTTGGTACCTTCAATAATTGAGGCCTTGTTATATTTAGACTTTGAGTAAATGTTGATAGTTAAAAGGGTACTTGCATTTAAGGTACATATCCCTATTAATTTATCTTGCCCCTTCATTTCAGATACCTAGTTGAAGCATGCAGGAGATTTTCTCCCACTCTGAAAATGTATTTTTTTTTTTAAATTCTCCCCATCCCTCATGCTGTATTCAGCCAGGTTTTGATACTTTTTACAGAAGACTGTATGGCAGATTCTAGAGGTCCACATGGCAGCTCACTTTGTGTTCTTACCCTTGATCTGTGTGCAGTCTGAAAAGCCTCACCTACGGACTTTTCCTTTCCCACATTCTTATCTGAACTCCCGCTGTGACTTATTAGGTAATGAAGATATTGGCAATCACCTATCTCTTCATCAATTTTGTCATTGCCCAGCACCTAATTTTTAACCATAGTCACCTTTGTTTTAGAATTATGTCACTCTTAAACAGATGCTTCCAATTCCAAGTGTGTAGTATCAAATATGTGTATTTAAAACCAATTTTCAAATGATGAAACAATTTCAAGTTAACTGTTAAAATCCATTTTTTCGTGGGTAATAGAAAGATATCCGGATCAGATTCCCGAGATTCAATTATGCCTGGATCCAAACCAAGTGGAAATGATTCCTGTGAATTGAGAACTTTAAAGGTATTTCAGTTTTAAGTGAATGTGAAGTAAAGGTTCCAGGTCTAAAAGTTATAGAGCTTTCTTTAGGGAAAGGATCTAGTGTTTATCTATCTCCAGTGTATTGGTGAAGCCACAGGAGGTTTGAGACCACCCTGGGAGGTGACACAGAAGTCCTGGACTGCCTCTCAAACATTAAGTTGTTAGAGCAAGTGTCAGCCATCTTAGAAGACCATGAGGCACACTGATTAGGCATATGTTTAAGTGGATTAGTTGGCCTGGGTCTAGGAATCAACATGGAGCTACCCGCCAGGTTTTGTTTATTACTATGTTTAATCTTATGACTCAAAGCATCTTTAAAATCAGAGCCCATGTTGGTACAGAGATGAGAGCATAAGTATCAAAGTTAATCTGCCCTGCTCCACCTTCGTTAAGTTTACAAAGAAGTGACTAGATACAGTGATTTCTAGAGGTTTTAATATTCTTAGCATACTTGACTTAAATCCCTGGCATTGTGGTATAAATGTCCATTTCAACATTACAAGCTTTAATGGTCTTATGCTTTGAAATATTAATTTTCTCTATTTTTAGGGAATGGTACTTAATTGTAAAAAGAATACCCTCTGAATTTATAATAACTACTGTCTTGAAGTTATTCAAGTGCTAATTTTTATTAGTGCTGTTCCTTAGTGATACAGTAAAATCAGAGCAGGGGTTTTGGCTGAGTGGTAGAGCCCTTTGCTGCTGTATGTGGGGCTCTGGGCTCATTTCCCAGCACTGCACAACCCATAAACACAAACTAAATAAAAAGTATAGTAATGTAAACAAGATAATTATGTTTTCTCTTGTCATCAGACTTACTCTATGGTGGATATAAACCTTCTAACCCTTTCTTTGTTGGGTGAAATATAGTGTAATAATTAAGTAATATTAATATGTCCACTGAAAAAGCAAATTCATCGATGGTTATGTCTGTTCTGATGTTTAATCAGTAATTGAGAAAATTAATATTTTCTGAGTTTGTGAGCCTACTCAAATATGAGAAAGTTTTACAGTCATTTCACATAGATAAAGCTTTATTATATTGAACAGTAGGACAAATTAGAAGTACTGTTACTTATGGTATTGTTATCTTATTTGAAATCTTTCTATGCTTTTTGTGTAGCCCATTCAAAGTGTCCATTTCAAAGACTCTCTGGTGTCCAATGAAAAAAGTTCTGAGCTTATTTCTGATTTAGTAATCTTGAAGAGTAAAACTGAATCAAGTCTTCTAACAAAATTGGAAGGTAAGTTCTCATGTAAGCAACCTTGATTAAACTCAGTGGGCTGTTACAAAAGAGGAACATGAAAGTCAGAGGGGAACTTGTTGGGAATAAAAAGGCTTTCAGATGGGGAGAGAGAAAGATAAGAGAAGGTAACCATAGCATGAAAATGATTCATTCTATATATGTTTGAAAGTATCAAAGAATAAAACACATAGATTGGGGAGATGGCTCTGTGGGTAAAGTGTTTGCCATGTATGCATGAGGACTGAATTCAGATCTCCAGAACCCACATAAAGCTGAATTTTGTAGTATAGATCTGTAACTCCAGTAGTCCTATGGTAAGATGGAAGGCAGGGACAGGAGAATCCCCAGCAACTCATGAGCCATCTATTCTAATGTATACAACACGGAACAAGAAGAGACCCTGTATCTAACAAAATGGAAGGCAAGACTGGTCCCTGAAGTTGTTCTCATATTTGCATGTGTTCACACATACCCAAGTGTGCACATGTCATACACACATGAGTGCACATAGCTTGAGGAAACAGATTAATGACCTATTTGTGGTACAAAACTCTTTCTTCCTTTATTTTCCATTTTAATTTTTCTACAGAGTGCATGAATAGAATTGAATCCTATAGGGGAGGAAGCTATTTGTCTAGAGGGTGCATAAAATGAAGAGAGGAAGGACAATATAATAGAAATAAAATAACTTAGTTATTTCTTTTAGTTGATTTGCTGCTATTTTTTATCAAAGGACATAAAAGCAATTTCTATATTACAGCCCAATCTCATTTTTATTTTAAATCATACTTTGATTTTCCACTATGTAGATATTGTAATAAATGTTCTAAGGATCCAATAATTTTAGGAATGGGGTCCCAAAATTTCAAATCAATTATGGGGTGTATATAGAATAGGTAACACATAATGTGAATAAAAT
Source organism: Ondatra zibethicus (assembly GCA_004026605.1). Taxonomy (NCBI): domain Eukaryota; kingdom Metazoa; phylum Chordata; class Mammalia; order Rodentia; family Cricetidae; genus Ondatra; species Ondatra zibethicus. Next base: position 19,948 of record PVIU01020490.1, read on the forward strand.
GTACAGATTGTTAGGAGAGATGCAAATAAAATGCTATGAGAATTTAGGAGAGGGAGAATTTTAGGAACCTAATTTGAATTAGGGAAAATATGGAAGAATATATGAAAGAGAAGAAATTTGAAACCCCGTTAGCATATAAGTGTCAGCTCACAGTAATAGGGCTCAGATAGAGGAAGAACAGGTTAGGCAAACAAATAGAACCTAAACAGGGCTGTCCAGTGAGGCTGAATTGAAGACAGATGGATAGAGTGGGCAGTAAGACTAGGTAACTTGAGTGACATGCTTACACTCCAAAGTAAGCAGCTGCTTTCAGGGGAGGAGCAGGCTTACCAGGTGACTTTGAGTGTGTTCTAATGCTTTTCTGAAGCTGTGGTAAGAGCTGAGGATAATATTTTAATGTTTATGGGAAGCCCAGAGTCCAGTCAGGTTGCAGTGTTTTCCTCTCCACTAGTGGGACTTGCCCTGATGTTTGCCTGGTGCTTTCATGGTTTTAATAATGTAAGTCCAATGTCCCAGGTATTGTAGCCTGTGAGACCAGCTCCCTGGGCTGCACCCCGGATTGCAGAAACGAATGCCTTCAGAGCAGCAGGGATTTAGAAAAATTTCCTATCTATCTGAAGGAAAAGACTCACATCCACAATCTGAGGGTCAAGTACTTTATTCTTTCCAGTTCTCCTTCTTCAGTTCCCGTTTTCTCATTCTGATTCTTCCCTAGCTCCTTTGTTCACACAGCTTATATATACCACACATTCAACAGCAAACTTCTTTCAATATAAAAGGCTACAATCATTCTGATTCTTCCCTAGCTCCTTTGTTCACACAGCTTATATATACACACATTCAACAGCAAACTTCTTTCAATATAAAAGGCTATAAAAGCTGCATCTGAGGGAAGTTAGTAACCATGGCCACGCCCAGCTTCAAGGTTCCTGGTGCAGAGGCTGTGACCTGAGGCCAGGGCATAGTGCCCAGTGAGACAAGCTGCTGAGAAATTTGTGCAGGAAGTGGGTCCTTTTATCAGCCAGGCTTGGCGAGAGAAATTGGCATAGTATTTTAGGTTGCTTTGTGCTAGTAACCTGTAGACACTGTAATTCTGTCCTTGCGCATATCTGTAAAGTTTTTAACTTACAATTTGTTTACAGAGACAGTCTAGTTTGAAATTGTTCTGAGGTATTAAATCAGCTAAATATATGTAGCTTGTCTTAGACTAGGGAGAAACTGTTGTTTTCTCATGTTAGTCTGGGTAAAGAAACAAAACAGACTTCTAAGTGTCTTACAGTCCTGGTGGAACAATAGATCTAGTTATGAAGCATAGCCTAGTATATTTCTGTTCATCAAAATTATACAGCTTAATGAGGAGTCATCTTCCTGACAGATATACGTGCCCATAAGATTGAGATGTAGTCATGAGGTTACATGTACAAATTACATGAAAATGCACAGTAATGGGGAGATCCCACAGCTATTTTTGCACATGTGAATTTATAGGCAGAAACAGCTGGGGTTCTCTCCATCAGAGAATAATTCATCTGGCAGGTTGACATCTGAATTACCAGTTGCCATCTGCCGTATTGGAGTCTTGGCCCGCAACAGCTCATGGCACCCAGGAAAGCCTCTGTCCCAAGCAGTGTTTCATCCTTAGAGTAGTCTTTTTATTCTTTGCCTTGAGTTGATTGGGAACAGATTCCTAACCTTGCTCTTTGTTGGAAACTATATTTCATATTTTCTTGTCTTTTGATACCATTGGGAAAAATCTCAAATATGCCTGTTCATTTGCAGGCTAATTTGATGAAATGGAATTCTGAACTTTTGTGCATTCTTCCTTACCAGTCTTTGTTCTTGTACTTTCTTTTATTTTAAACAAGGTCTATGCAGTATCCTAAACATATTTACAGATTTTAGGTAATCATTTTATCTTTCATATCTGATTCCATTTTGCTTGAATTTAATATGAACATGAATGCATTTGTATAAGATAAAGTGTAAAGATTTGTTCTTGATTTTTCTCATACAAATGTCTGTTTGACCCAGGGCCATTTTGAATATCCTCTCTTCTCTGTTTGGAAACTTAGGTGATTGTATGTTGGTGTATGGTTTGGGATTTTTGTCTTTGTTTCATAGTGACTTTATTATAGTGAGTCTTGATGTCTGTTAGTACTAGTGTGCACGTTTTCAGTTGTTTTCTTTAGGATTGTTTCAGTTCTTATTAGCATTTTGACTTTCCATGAAAATACTAGGAGTTATGCATTAGTATCCATCCTCTGAAAAATGGAAGTTTGATTGAGAAGCAGTTGAACCTGTAAAGATATTAGAGATATATTGTCCTCTTCCTTCATCAGCTTTTCAACCCACTAGACTGGCTTGTTTTTGTTCACTACACTGAGAGAGCTGTGTTCTCTAGAGCTCTTGTATATGCTGTGGTGAACCTATCCCTAACCCCTAGGATAGCTGATAGTTTTGGTATCCTGATATCCTTTGCTTTGCAAAGTTTTTGTGTTCAACTTTATTGTTGGTATACAAAATTAATTGTTTTTTTAACGTATATATATATTGACATTTATACATTCACTGAACAAGTCTAATAATTTCCTTATGTATTCTTTAGGAGTCTTGTATTTATACTTGTTTGTTTTATTTGTTCTTTTCTGAGACAAAGTCTCATGCTAGGCTGTGTAGCTGTCTTCAAACTCATAATTCTCCTGCCTCCGCCTACTAAGGACTGAAATTACAGGCATGTGTCAGTGCCCAGTTTGTGGGGTTTTGTAGGTACACCATCATCTTTGAAAATAAGTAACTTTTTTTCTGATCCTTTTCATTTTCTTTGTTATTTTGCAGCATCTAAGAGGTCCAGAGTTATTATTGCTAGGAGAGATGATAAATTTTTTGTCTCTCTATTGTAAGGGGACAATTTTAGTATTTTAACTCTTGAAATTATAGCCTGGCCTTAATTATTTTTATCATCAAATACTGATTTTTTAATAACAATAAAATTTCAGAAACTAAAGTACGTCAAGAACCAGAGATTGCAGAAAGAAAGCACAAACCATGGCAGTCCACAAGAAAGTCAGAGTGTGTGAGCCAGAACCAGTGGCACATTCCGGATGTTACCCCTAAGACTCAAAAAGAGGTAACTCTGTTCCCTTAAAGGGCACACTGTCTTTAGTAATACCTGTCTGAAGCTTGGTGGCAATGTTGGGTATTGCGTTTTAAAGTGTTTATGCCATATTTAGTGGAATCACTTATTTACAAGATGTTATTTTCTTTTTCAGAATACTGTACACGTATAGGTTCAATAAGAGTACATGTCAGGATAAATTCTGGTTTTGTCAGTTTACTAATAGACTTGTAGTTTTGTTAGTTTTTTGTATGTGTGGGTATGTGCCTGTAAATGCAGGTTTTCATGAAAGCCAGAGCCATTGGATCTTCCTGGAGATCTCTGTGAGCTCCAGTCTAGCCACGGCTACATCCTGAGGCTGTCTGGACCGTGGTTCTCACTCTTCCTAATGCTGGGACCCTTTAATATAGTTCCTCATGCTATGCTGACCCCCGACCATAAAAGTATTACATTGCCACTCATAACTGTAATTTTGCTACTGTTATAAGTCGCAATGTAAATATTTTGAAAATAGAAGATTGTCAAAGGGATCGTGGCCCACAGATTAAGAAGACTGGTCCACAACAAAACTAATACTGGGCTCTGGATCATACAAAAGCCAGCAACTTCCTAATTTCTTCTGGCTTCTACACCCATCCCATACATCATCTGTCTGATAGCTGGCCTTCAAATTCATAACTCCTCTCTAATGACCATTCCTTCATGGTAGCCACATATACTTGCGTGCTCACTACCTTACTTCCAAAATACCAAGTGCACGCAGCCCACTGTACCACTCACTGTCTTTAACATTCCATTGCTCAGTAACTTACATAAGCAGTTTCTCACTCACATACTCATCACTAATCCCAGTGTACATGCCCGCACTCCTGTTTGTATATGAGGAGGTCTCAAACAAAAGAGAAAATACTCCAAGAAGAGAGGTCTTTTTGCCATTTTTTAAAGTTAAAAGGACTCCATTACAAAAAGTAGAATAGATTTATCCATTGTGATTCTTCTATAATGAGGTGCCAAGGTCTAAAATTATAATCAGTGTAATCTAGTGCAAATACTTTTCTAAAAACTAAAACTGTCCCCAAATTGAAGTTCATCTCTGTAGGTAAAAGAACATTTTATAAAATTTTAACACATAATAGTTCTGATACAATGAAGATGCTGGGTCTTGTTTTGTTAAATAATGTTGTGTGCCTTTCTGACATATAACCAGTTTGAGTAGAGTATATTAGGATTAAGAGTTTGGAATAAAAGAACTGTAATAAAATTTAACTAGAAGTTGGGCGGGGGGTAGCTTAGTCAGTACATGCTGCATAAGTATGGGGCCCTGAGTTTGATCATGAGTGTCAATGTAAAAAAAAACTTGGGGTAGTGGCATGTGCTTGTAGGGAGATGGAGACAGGTGGGTCCCTAGGACCTGAGGCTCATAGATTAGGCTAGGCCTCAGGTCCTAGGTCGAGACTTTGTCTCAAAACACAAAGTGCATGACATCTGAAGAACACTCTAAATTGACCAGTGAGCTCTATCTGTGCATGTGCGTAAGCTCCTGCATATATGTACATGAACATACACATATGCCCGCCTATTTCATCATGTTTTGCTTTTCATATTTTTATTATTATAAAGGTTTATTTGTTAAACTGTTATGTCATTGTCTAATTTGAAAACTCTTAAGTAATGGAATTTAAATTTTTCTTTTAGCAGAAGTGTCCCACTGTTGAGCAGCTTGCCTTATCAGTTTCAAAGCAGTCACCTCCATCAGTTCCTAAATGGATTGATCCGAAGTCTGTCTGTGAGACACCTAGTAGCAATTCCATGGATGATTACATGAGCTGGTAATTAATTACCTTTTGCATCAAGCTCAGAATGCAAGGTGGTAAATAGAAATTTAAGACATGTTTTGGGACCAGACTGAACTTGCTTGAACCTGCTTTCTTATTTTAGAGACTTTGAAATTACTGTTTTTCTCGCCATCAGTTTTTATCACCTATAAAATGCAAAGAGGAAAGTGTTTATGGTTAACACGTGTGTTATCTTGATGTATAATGATCCTGGGGTTTTTTGGGGGTTGGATTGGGTTTTTTTTTTTTTTTTTTTTGATTTTTCAAGACAAGATTTTCTGTGTAGCTTTGGAAAATGTCCTAGGACTCACTCTGTAGGCCAGGCTGGCCTCAAACTCACAGAGATCCACCTGGCTCTGCCACTTGAGTGCTGGAATTAAAGGCGTGAGCCACCAAATGATTCTGCTTTTAAGGATTGTTATAGAAGTAGTCTTCGGGCTGGAGAAATGGCTCAGTGGTTAAGAGCACTGGCTGCTCTTCCAAAGGTCTTGAGTTCAATTTCCGGCGGCCACATGGTGGCTCACAACCATCTGTAATGAGATCTGGTGCCCTCTGGCACGTGGGCATACGTGGAAGCAGAATGTTGTATACATAGTAAATAAATAAATAAATCAAAAAAAGAAGTAGTCTTTGTCATATTGTAATCTTTGTTAGAGGTTGGAAATCTTCTGAGCACAGTCTCTTTTCAACATGTATGGCTTTCTGATTGAGAACATGTTTTATAGGAAGTTTAGCATTCCTAGAATGGATAAAGGGATAGATATTTCTGTAGGGAATGGTGATTGGAATGGGATAGCTCCTGAAAGAGGTCAAGTGTATAATTTACATGGTTTGGAAAGTATTCAAAGATGCAGGCCTTGGGACAGGAATGAGGAATGTTTAGGATATTGGATGGCCAGAGCTGATGAAAAGGGGAAATAAAGGTTTTGCAACAGAAAATGAGTGGCATTTCAGAGAAAAGAAATAGCCTTCAACTGTTGGCTATGTTTTTAAGGAATAACATAACTCTACAATAAAAAGCCTTTGACTTTTTATTTTCAGAATGTCATTTTTTATCCTAAGTAGAATTGTCCTTTTTATAACCAGTTTCTTACCTATGTAATACAATTTTATTATTGCCTCATTTTATTTCATGTAGGACATTTCAAAGAATGATTGCTAGCTAAAATAATAATGCATTTCTTTTTTTTTAAGATTTATTTATTATGTATACAACATTCTGCCTCCACATATGCCCACATGCCAGAAGAGGGCGCCAGATCTCATTACAGATGGTTGTGAGCCACCATGTGGTTGCTGGGAATTGAACTCACGACCTCTGGAAGAGCAGCCAGTGCTCTTAACCACTGAGCCATCTCTCCAGCCCAATAATGCATTTCTTAATATATTGTGTGTGTGTGTGTGTGTGTGTGTGTGTGTGTGTGTGTGTGTGTGTGTGCTGTATGCACATGTGTATGTACAGTTGCACGTACATGTGCCTGCAGGCCAGAGTGGGGTGTCATTCTCTACCTTATTCCCTTTAGATGGGCTCTCTCATGGAACCTGGGGCTAGACTGGCAGCTAGCAAGCCTTAGTAATACTTGTGACTCCGACCCGCACACTTTAGGGTTATGGTCCTGCACATAGCCATGCCCAACTTTTTACATGGGTGTTGGTGATTCTGACTCAGGTTCTTATGCTTGCACAGCAAGTACTCTTACCCTCTGAGCCATCTTTCCAGCTACAAATTATTTATTGTTAATATTTTTAGAGTTCTTTTGTGCCAACTACTGTTACCAATATTGGAGATATAATAGCAAACAAAGGAGCAAAGTGTGGATGTGTGCTGAACAGACACAAGCTGGAAGACCAGACGCCTTTGGTGGCACAACTGGCTCTCAGCTATTTCCAGCATGCTCTCATAGAACATTATTGTTTAAAACCAGTTCTAAAAACTGGTCAGACCTTTGCCTTGACTAAACTATTATAGAATTCTCCTTACTCCATATTTTTAATTCCATTTTGTTTATTTTATTAGCAGGGATTTCTTTTTAGAGGATAAAAATTGATTTCAGAATAATTTTCACCAAATTAAATATCTGGTGGTGATATAAGTAGAATATAAATATTAGCTATTATGAAAATTGGTAATGCGCCATAAATAGAAAATATAAATATTGGCTCTTATGAAAAAAAAACTAGCTAATATGGCAATTTCAGGTTTATGTGACTCTTTTTAGAGTATATAAAGACTTAAAATTATCCTTTTAACTTGTTAATATTTTTATATTAAAGAAAATAAAAATCTTCTCCAGTTTTAGGACTCCAGTTGTAAAGAAGGACTTTCCTCCTGCCTGCCCATTATCGACACCTTACAGCCAGCTTGCCTGCCTGCAGCAGCAGCAGCAGCAGCACCAACAGCAGCAAGGAGTCAGTACTCCTCTTCAAAACTTACAGGTTTGATGAGCATACTTTATGGTGACATGTGTTAAGGTGGATTCACTTTCATAGCTTTTGCTTTCACAGTATCAAGTTCTTGAGAAAGGTCTTTAGAACCTGTCCATTCTTAGGAAACTTTTTGACTCTTGATTAGAGTATCTCCCACCTATTCTTGGGGAGTAGGCCAAGGATCCAGTTTGTGTTGTCTGGTAAAACTTGTCTTATGATGGAACTTACTTTCTATTTGTGAGTAGCTTTGTTTCCATTGTTAATATGCCATTCATTTGGAAAAGTGAATTTTCTGAATAATCAGTATAGCAGTGTGAGATGCTTAGAATGTATCATAATTGTTGTAAACTAACAAAGATTTTGCTTTTATGTGATTTACCATTTGTCAACAAAACAAGGTACCAAGTTACTGAAATTACTGTATAGTACCTGAGAACGCAGTGTGAACATGGGTCTTTTAGAGAGGCTTCATGGCGGTGATTCTTGGCTGTGTGATTCACCAGCTGTGTGATCTTTGGCAAGTTACATGAGCTCTTTGTACCCATTTCGTCGTGTAACAAATGGAGAAATCACACTGCCTGCTGCTAGAATGGTTGTGAAGGTTACATTAATTACATGTGTGACTAACTCTTAGAGCAGAGCATGGGGGACCCGACACTTAAAGTTAATAAATGTTAGCAAATATTGTTGTTTAAGTGAAACAGCCAAAAGAGTGGTCATCTATTAAAACCAATTGATTAAAAATAATGGACAGAAACTAGAAGAGCGGTTACATACCTTGGAGGGAGGAACTGGGGAGTTGTTAAAGGGCAACGGGTATAGAGTTTCAGTATTTGATGACAAAAAATTCTGGAGATGGACAGTGGTGATGTTTCCACAGTGACTACTGTATCTATACCACTGAATTGGACTTAAAATTGGTTGGTTACAAAGGCAACAGTTGGGTTAAGTATATTTTGCCACTATTAAAGAAAAATGACCAAAAGATTACCCGATGATCGATTATATAATATTAGCTATGGAAAGACTTGATAGTGTCCGCAGTCTTGAAATTATGTAAGTTACAAAGTGAAAGGAAAGCCTAACATGGTGGCATATGCCTTCAGTCCATGTCCTCAGGACATAGCAACAGGATCCCTGTGAGTTCGAGACCAGCCTGATCTTCATAGAAGGTTCCAGTACATCCAGGATTACATAGGAAGACCCTTTCTCCAGGGGGAGAGGGAGAGATTTATGTTGGTTCGATATCTGTTTATTGAACTGTTCTGGCTAAAATCTGGAAGGCAATTCAGAAGTGATTGGGAAGGGGGCTTGGAGAATGTTCTAGAGGGACTTCAAAAGGAGTCAGGTGTGACTTACAGATTGGGAAAGGAAAATGGTGCTGGAGGTTTTCCTGGGCTTTTAAAAGTTGTGGATAGCATAGCGAAACAGAGTAAAATGAGTTAATTAGTAGTTTGCAAGCTTTTGGCCCAATGAGGAGAGGTGGTAGGGATGAGGAGACTCAAAGAGGAAGATGATGGTGTTGAAGTAGAATTCACTGGTGTTACTGTATTCTGAAAAGTGTACACAGCAGCGGTAAGAATGTCAAAGTAATTATTGTCTAAGAAATGCTGTTTAAGGAGAAACAAGGAGAACACATGGGAGACAGCTCTGACTTAAGACTCTCAAGTCCCGAAAATAAATTAGAATCCTTCTGTTAGCTTCTATAGGAGACTTCATGGAAGATTCTGTCATTTTAAATTTAAAACATAACTCAGTTAAACTGAAATTTATTCAGACTTTAATTGATTCAGTTTAGTTACTTTGATAATCACAAACTCTTCATTTCCTCTTACTATAGTCTCTATAAGCACAAAGCAAGACCATGCAGTCATATAAGAAGGAAGGAAAGGGCCCTGCTGTTGGTAGATTGCCTGGCAAGATGCTGAGGTTTGGAGAAATTACATAACTTCCTGAAATTCTCTCAGGACAGAAGAGAGGGACAGGCATGGATGAAATGTCATTGTCTAATTGACTGGAGCTGACTGCACCTTAGCACATTGCTTTTATATAAAGTTAAATGGGAGTGTGACTACATGCTTGTGGAAGTAAAGAGACACAAGGAAAAGAAATAGGAGAGAAAGATGAAATGTTTCTGCCCAGATTAAGTAAAAATCAGTTAAAGAGGGAGCACCTTTAGAGGTTTGTCTCTGAACAAATTTAACATATTTTTCTTATTCTCCTTTTACGACTTTTGTTGTTTTAGTCTTTTTGAGGCAGTCTTTTGTAGCTTAGGCTCGCCAAAATTGGGAGCATTTCACTATACCTAATGCAAGCTTGTTTCTTAGATATATTCTTTGAACTTATATTTACGTATTTTAATTGTTTAGGTTTCAGGATCCTCAACGATAAATGAATGCATTTCTGTTAAAGGAAGAGTTTATTCCATATTAAAACAGATAGGCAGTGGAGGTTCGAGTAAGGTAAGTAACAAATAAAATAAAAAGACTCTGTCTTTTCAAGTATGGGAGCAGTTTTATTTTCTAGAAGCCCTTGTTTCCCTGGAGCCAGAAAAGCTGCCTCATATCCTCTCCTCCTCTATAGACCTAAAACTGGATCTGTCTCATGCCTTTTCTTCAGTGTCCTGTGCTTTTAGATTCCTTCTGTATCACCTTGACATTGGCTTGCAGTGGCCAGTAACCACTATGTATGATCACAAGGAGGCTAGAAAATTGAGGACATGACATGATCTGTGGGTGTGCTTAGAGTCATTCAGTAAAAATTTTCAGTAGTGAGTTTTATTTGAGGTTCTCCATTTTAAGGTGCATAAATTTCTGCAATTAGATTATTTCCTAAATTTAGCTGAGTGATTTATTTTTAAATGCATTTTTATTTTTTAGATTAGTGTGCAAGATATTAGATAGCATTATGGCCTTCCATTTCCATCCATTTTCCTACAGATTTTATTTTTCTTTATAGCTAAATGAAATCTCATTATGAATATATATTTTTCATTATCCATTCAATTGTGGATGAACATTTACTGGTTTCATTTCTTGCTGTTGTGAATAGAATGGCAATTAGCATGGATATGCAAGTGTCTGTGTTGTAGGATATGGAGTCTTGGAACATATGCCTACAAAGGATATTGTAGCATGAATTCTAATTGTTCTTAATAAAAATCCGGAGTCAGATATTAGGGAGTGAAGGCTAAGAGATCAGAGAAGCAGAACAGCCAGCCACTAGAGAGACCTTTTATCTCTACCAATGCTCAGACCAAAGGGGCTATCCTGTCCTCAGACTGCCTCCTCAGGCTTTGTCCTGAGTTCAGGGTAGCCTTGAATTAATAAAGTTCCCTCTGCTTCTGTCTGGGATTAAAGGTGTATGCCACCATTGCCTGGCCTCTAGTGGCTTAACTCTGTACTCTGATCTTCAGGAAAGCTTTATTTGTTAAAACACATAAAAAAATCACTACATTTCCCCTTTTTTGTCTTAAAAAAAAAAGGCTATAACTAATATAAGAAAAATGAAGCACGATTTATTAAAAACTCAGAGACAGAAATTGGGGTTCTATCTGAAGGTTAGAAAAGCAAAACCTGAGTCTGAGATGATGATCCTGCCTCCAGGAATCTCAGAAAGAGGCTGAGACTGTGAGCTGTCTCCTCCTGTCTTATATTCTTCTCTAGGGCTGGGATTAAAGGCGTGTACTGCCTAGTTTCTATAGCAGCTGGTGTGACTACTGGAATTAAAGATGTGTGTTACCACTGCCTGGTCTGTAAAGCTGACCAGTGGGGGCTGTTTTACTCTGATCTTCAGGCAGGCTTTATTTATTAAAATACAAATGAAATGCCACTACAGAAAAACTATATACAATAAACATAATAACTATATACAATATATACAAACAATATCAACAATGTCTAGTTCATTTACATTTGACAAATTCAGAGAAAATACTCCATTATCTATCCTATCTTGGTGAGTCCAAAGTGTTGTACCTAATTCACTTCCTATCCTTACTTAAATTACCATCCAAAACTATCTTTTGATGTCTCTCAACCTTATATGCTTTGCATTTCTTTAATGAATTTCTTTTCTGAGTCTGGTAAGAAAAGAAAACCATATATATAGTCTTCAACTCCCTCATAGACCTGAGAAGAAAATGATATTAACTGAGTAAGCAGGAAGTGCAAGCAAGTGACTTCTAAAAAATGTGAGAAATAACAGAAATAGCTGGCTGTCTGGACAGTCACCCAAAGTTCCTCTGCAACATTGGGGCATCTTCAGCCTAACTGCCTAGAATATTCGACAGATTTTTCTATGAAACAGGATTTTTGAAGGACTGTCTCACCTTGTTTTGACAAGGCTTATCAGTCATTCTCTTCTGTGTCCTGCTTGTCCAATTAGGACAGCATACTCAGCAGTCGAGGCAAGGGCACTTTCTTGCCCAGTGACTTACTTTTGCCACAAAGACAATAAACTCCATGTGAAGTTTCTTTGATATCCATCATCTTCTCTGAAGTAGATTGGTACTGCCAGGAGCAGATCTGTCTCATTGTCATAAATAAAAGAACCCTATTAGAAAATCTTAAATGACATATTCTGTAGATCTCTGAAGTATTGAAGATGATCTATCTTTTTAAAATATATCTCTGTTTGATCTTGAAAACATACCTAATATGACTACAGGTTTAATTGTAATAGGTGACTAATTACTAGCCTATATTTTCTTATTATCCTAAACAGTTAGTAATAATAACTTTCAAGAATTGTAAATTTGCTTTACATTGTTTAAAATGAGTTGTATAGGTACAATACCTTGAGCACGAGTAGAAATATGTGTAGAAGTTTTAACAAAATTAATCTCAAATTTGTATCAATATACAAAATTTATATATAATATACAAAAGTCCAATCCAATGAAAAACATTTAAAACTAGTAGTTGCTTTTTAAAAGTAGATTCAATAATCTACCTTTTTATCTTATATCAATAGCCACTCTTTTTTTCCAGAGTAGATTGATAATCTACCCTTTTATTCTATTATATCTGTATCCCCTTTTTTCTTTCAAAATAAGAACCCTTAATCTATCTACCTTATTTAGCTTTTTTTCCTGACCATTACCAATAACAACTTGTAACCAGTCTCCTTAAACAATGACAAATATCCATAACCCAATGAAAGACCAAAAACCACCCACCCCACTTCTTGGAAATGTAGATATTGTGTTCTTAAATTTACTTCCTGCTGTCTGGGGGTGATGGCATCTTTAGGGGCATTTTCTGAAAAGAAAAATTCAGGTTAATTGTCAAGTCCGGGGAGAGGTAGCTGTATCATTTGTTGTCCAGTCTCTGTGTAATGGAAAAGTTTAGAGTAGTCTGTTAGGCTGGATCGTCTCAAGTAGCCACCTCAAAATTGTTCTAAGCAGTTTGTAGTCCAAAGCTGATCTTTAAGTGATACTTTTCAGTTTAATGGTATTATCATAGTCCTGGAGGAATCTTCAATGTGGAATCCCATCATCTTTTTGGAGACTTCAGAGACGGCATTAGGTCAGATTATTCTTTTTCTTGGTAATTTTTTTCTCGGTACTTCTCCCTTTTTCTTTTCATACTTATTAGTCCAAAGTCTTCTTTTTTTTATTTTTTTTATTAAGCTTTACATTTTTCTCCCCTCCCCTTCCTTCTTCCTCTTTCCCCTTCAACCCTTTTCTGTGGCCCCCACACTCCCAATTTACTCAGGAGATCTTATCTTTTTTACCTTCCTATGTAGATTCATGTAGGTCTCACTTAGGGTCCTCTTTATTATCTAGTTTCTCTGGGTTTGTGGCCTGTAAACTGATTTTTCTTTGCTTAATGTCTAAAAGCCACTTATAAGTGAGTATCTATTATATTTGTCTTTCTGGGTCTGGGTTACTTCACTCAATGTGTTTTTTTTTTTAGATCCATCCATTTGCCTGCAAATTTCTAGATGTCTTTAATTTTACTGCTGGGTAGTACTCCATTGTGCAAATGTACCACATTTTCCTTATCCATTCTTCAGTTGAGGGCCAGCTAGGTTGTTTCCAAGTTCTTGCTATTACAAATAATGCTGCTGTGAACATAGCTGAACAGACAAGAGGACCAATGGAATCAAATCAAAGACCCCAAAACAATCCACATACCTACGAACACCTGATTTTTGACAAAGAAGCTAAAAATATTAAAATGGAAAAATGAAAGCATATTTTAAAAATGGTGCTGGCATAATTGGATATCAACATGTAGAAGAATGCAAATAGATCCATATCTTTCACCATGCACAAAACTCAAGTCCAAATGGATCAAAGACCTCAACATAAAACCAGCCACCCTGAAACTCATAAAAGAGAAAGTGGGAAGTACACTTGAATGGATTGTCACAGGAGACCACTTCCTAAATATAACCCTAGTAGCACAGACACTGAGAGCAACAATTACTAACTGGGACCTCCTGAAACTGAGAAGCTTCTGTAAAGCTAAAGACATGGTCAACAAGACAAAATACACATAAATATATATATTTATATGTATGTATGTATATGTACACATATA